>CALYDF020006278.1:0-13532 GCA_944474145.2 Dicrocoelium dendriticum
TATGAAATGCAAAACAAACAGGAGAATACAGCGGATTACATAGAAATGAACAAGTATCTAAAGTCGCTAGTGGTTGAAGGTTTCATGAGCAAAGGATCGTCTGAACAATTGGGACATAGCGGCTCCACCATTCCCTGCATTCATGTCCCTCTAAAAATACATAAATCAGGCACACCACTTAGAAATTTATCATATCAGATAGCACGATGGCTGACAGAAGTACTGAATCCTATTAGACAAATCATTGCACCTAGCCGACACGTTTCAGTTTGTCGAGGAAATTTGAAAATGATGACTCTAAACGTTATTTCCTTTTCTTACCATTATAACTCCGATAGAAAATGAACAGATGTTGCGATGGATCGATCCAAATCAAATTATACGGGAAAGCTTTTTGGACAAGACAATACACCGACTTTCACAGCTTTGTTGCACTCAGTCGCAAGGGAGCGCTGGTACGCACCTTAACTAATCGCGTATACCAATCTGCATTGAAGACGAACTAAAGCGAATCAAGGAAGCAGTGCTTGAGTACGGATATCCAGAGCACTTCATAGACACTTATGAAGCAAAAGATCTCGAAGAGACAGCTATTTCTTACTCTCCTTTTCAAAGCAAACAATGCTACGGAAGTCTGCAGGCGTAGATTATTACGAAACTAAGAGAATCTTCAATGAATGCGATATTTACGAGCAAACCACTAAGTGTTCGTAGAGTTTAAGACCAAGTCCCTGGTCATCTTCAGTCAGTGGTAATCTGCCGGTTTATCTGTCACTGTGAGTCAAAGTACGTTGGGCTTACGAGCAGACAGCTGGGCGAGAGAATCAAGGAACACCTCCATAGGTGGTTCAATAACCACAAAGCTGAAAGGCGCTATAATTGATCACCTACTCGACACAAGTTACCAACAAACCAGTTTCTAGATTCCCTATAAAATATCAGCAGCGCACAGCTATGGACTAGACGAAATTGCTTGCTACTGCGGATGTGCTACGCATACGATGCCGACTCGTAACCTAAAGGTAACAAGCTTGTCTTGTACTCTGCCGGCGCGGGCGTACTGCTGATGCTTCCATGCATACAATTAACAAGATCCGACCTGTGCGTACAAAAGAAAATGGTTTAATCGTTGCAATTGCCAATGCCTGCGACCGGAAAGGAGTGATCTGAACAAAGTTGGTAGATTTACTTGACCTCGAGCACTTGATCAATCATCTGAAAGTGTAAACTCACTTAAGTGATCAAATCACTTTAGTTTCCAATATATGTACTTACACATGAAATCCAACATCGCTGTGGTGTTTATTACTGTAAGAGCTTAATAAAGATACAATCGAAAATAATTGTTCACTTTTAACCTACCGCTTTTGCTTTTCTTTCTGGGCATCTTACATGACTTGATAGCTCAATGGGTTGAAAAGGCACGTGAACCGCCGCACCACGTTAAGATCCAATGTCATTGCAGATTCTCAAGCGTTCATCACCCATCCAATGGACCTCATTATTTCCACTATAGAAATGGATTGGTCATCAGGCGGTACGTGGAAGAGCAACAACATTTGGACAGGGTAGAATATTTCACCTCTTGTGGCTGTCTTGCCCCTCCCTCGTCGTGTTCTGTTTCCCGACTTGACCTTGGTATTGTTTCTGCTGTACGTGATGACGGCAAATCCATCTCCACCAGTTCGTTTTGTTAAGTGCAAGCAGCCGCTTACGAAATTTTCGTTTTCCATTGCAGCTTTGCAGGTCTATTACGGTCTGCATTATCTGTTAGATATGGACCACCGACTTTGGCCTTTGCATAGAGCGGACGAACAAATGTCTGTGCCTTTGACGTCTACACAGCGGCAGCGCAAGATTCAACTCACCGAGTTGTTGTTACGTGATTTGCGATCACATATACGATGGCTTAGTGATACTGACCTCGATAAAGCAATCCGGCTTCTGGAAGCCCTTTCTTGGGAGCTATCGAACTGGGAGTACGCGTATATGTGCAGCCAGGCTTCTGTTGAGGAATCGCATCCGCCGGGACGTACGTCCATTATCCAAGACATTCAAATAAGTCAACGAAGGCAGTCCAGGAGTAACGGTGAGGGATGTTATCCACCCCTGCGCCGAGTCTTCAATCCTAGTAAGCCTCCACTTTACAGGATCAAAACCAAACGTCGTCGCCCTGCAGCGGCTGTCTCCACCAACGAATCCAAGCAGTTGCCGCATACGTGACAGCAATGAAAAGGATTCGCAGCGAGTGGAATAATCTGCAGCAGGTGAGCGGTTGATGTTATCATTTGTGTGCGATGTACAGTGACAGTGGGAGTCGCTTGTTTTTGCACTTGAATTGTCATTTCTTTTACTTACATTTCAGTACATCTGAGAACGCCCACGCGATCTTCGCTAGGGCTATTTACGAGTTCCTCTATGAACGTCACCATAATTTTTACAGTCAATGGAACGTATTTGTGTAAATTTTCGCAGAGGCTGATGTGTCACTTTTTAAACCATGCTTTGGTACGATGGGTTGGGAACCTATGGACCATGTTTGTTGGAAAATATCAAGACTACTGACTTCGCCTGTTAGGTATTTTCTTGTAAGGTCTTTCTAAGTACATGACATCCGTTCTATAATCTTAGTGTTTTCGGTTATTTATTATCTAGGCTTATTTTCACTTAGAGTCAACCTTATCCCATAGTACCCTCAGTGTGATGAAGGTATTTTTCCCTATTTCAAGGTTCTCTGACTTGTGAAGCATAACAAAATGGCGACACGACGGAGAATTTCTCCCGATGATGCTCTGCTCTTAGTGGCGTCCATAGTGATGATGATGATGACACATTGAAGATAATGTGAGCTGGGATTGAATTGACAATAAGCCGTGATGCTGAATCAGACGTCATCATTGAAGTGCTACTGAATCACAGTCGGAAGATGTTGGAGAAAGTCGGGTGTGTGTGGTTACAGAAGCCAAAAACTGTCGGAACCTGGATCGTAAGGGAGTGTGTATCAAGCGGACACCCTGGAAAGCATTTGTTTTATTTCACAACGGTGTCATGGCAACAGAGACTGCGACATGGACAAAACAAAAAATTGAATATGTGAGAAGTATTTACAAGCAACACTGGATATGTGTACCTAATAAGTGTGAGCGAAATTCGAACACTCATGGACATTCGTCTCTTCGTTGATATCACAAAGAGCTCCAAGGAAAGTGATGGCGAAAGAGGGCACTTGCAAGTAAATTTGCATGTTCAGTCAAGTCAATGGAATGCATCATATAAGAAACGGCATCCAATGTAGAACGCCCTGGTGTATAAGCAAACTGTTTGGAATCATCAGTGCCGTTCACAAATTCACAAAAACCACGGGAAACTAAGGCTCCGAAACTAGTAGCCACCAGACGCAATCATGGTGCCTTAAACCTTGTGTGCACCCATGTTACCGGATCCAAAATCCAATACAGTTAAGGATAGGTTGACGGACGATTGAAATCAATGGAGTTCCATCTGTACGGCGATCGGTGACTATGCTGATCCCACGACATTAAAACGCATCTCGCGTCACCCAAACGCACTGCACTACTGTGAAACCCGGTAACGTTAAACTCGGTGGGTGAGACAGAGACAGTTCTATCTGCGAATCGACTCCGCAACGCCTCAAGTGCAGTGCGTATACTACCTGAAATCTCGTGGAAAGTACCTTCAGCGGATCCCGCTAACAGAGAGGAAGAGAAAAAATCAAGATAAGAAAACTGGGATTACTCACGGTGTCCCTGAGCTTAAGGATTCCTCACCCGATGATGTTCAGGTACACGATCGGGAGCAATGGCACTACATCCGTGAGGCTTTTTCTCTCGAAAATGTCGTCGCCACCTCGTTGACAAGGATCCCCGTATCCCCGAACCACAAGAGGTGCGGTCCCAGGCTGTTAAAACTAGGGAATTGGACTAAATTCCGTAGCAGATTGCCAACAGAAATTCGTTTGAACGCAGCAGGAAAACAACCACCTTTTAATGACAACCCAATGGGGGCGCAAATATCAATGAAAACATCAACTGCAGGACCTGACTCTATGACGGTTTCAACAGCAGCCATAACTTACCGAGGGGACATAGCAGAGCACGAGCGATCACCGGGCTCTGGGGTATCTGATACTTGAATACCAAATTCGTCTCGAGAGCTTGCAACCCATTAAAAAATTCGATTAGCCGCCGACCTTTCATCGGTCGGCGTAAACCCACTTACTTCATCCATCGTATGCAACACGCTTTTGGTCTCCAAGAAGCTCTCATGCATGTACACAAATCCCCAAGGTCTACTCAGTAAATTAGCTGAACTACGGCTTTGGCACGCGACAGTAGCTTGGGACCTCATCGCTATCACAGAAACATGGTTACGCTATAACGGATGCCGAAATCGCGCTAACAGGTATGTTAGTTGTCCGGAATGATCGAGCCTGCAAAGTTGTTGGGGTAGCCCTCTACTTTCGTAACAACCTGCAGTACGAACCCATACACGATTCGGAAATCGATTTACTTTACTCCATTTGGTGCAGCTTGCGGCTGAGAGGGTACGATATTGGCCTAGTGGTTGTTTACCTCCCACTATCGTCTACACCTGAAATGGACTGCAACTTGGCGGCTGCGCAGAAACAGGTGATAAACAGGAAGTACGGTCACATTCTAATCGTCGGCGATTTTAACTTACATGCTCTAGATTCCCAGGCCACACCGGGAGAGTAATTCAAAGCAGACCTACAAGATCTTGTCTCAAAATTTCCGCTGTATGGCCACGTCACTTCGCCCACCAGATTCAGGGGAAATAACAGGCAGGATATTCACTAATAAGAACTGATGTTCGAGTGAGTGACAATCGATACTGCTCTAGGCCACAGTGATCATGCGACTTTGCATTTCATGTGCACTTGCTATGCTGAATACCCCGAGGACAGAACTCAAACGACTCGAACCATAACCAGATACGACACCTTAACCCGACTCGTTGAGGCGACCGACTGGAGTTTCCTAACCAAGGATGCACCGGACGTTGCCTGGGAACGTTTCGTCAGTAAGTTTAACACCTTGGTTAACGGGGCATCGGAAACCAAAACTATCAGTTCGAGAAAATCGACGTCGTTTATACGGAGTAAAACACGCAAATGCATGATGATACGCAACGCGGCGTGGTATACTCACAAAACCGATCCCAGTCCCATTACCTGGAAGGCGTATGTTGTTCAGCGTAACCACTGTACCCAATTAGTGCGCGAGGCCAAAGTAGCTTGTCAACATGCCTTAGCTGAGCGATTAATTTCAAATCCTTAGCTTCTGTACAAGCTCGTGAACAGCCTCCGCAAGGTGAAAAGTGGATTTCCCCTCTTCAAATAGCGGATGGTCTAACTCGGACTGCTAAAGAAGCGTCGAACGTTCTGCAACATCAATATGCACCAACACTTCATTGCATCCCGTGGTCTCCTGAATCGTTGGAAACTCTGGTGCTTGCACTAGGACTCACTCATACATTGTACGGCAGACACCGTGATGAGAAAGCTGCTATCCATGCGCCTGCACGCCCGTCCAGAAATTGATAACATCTGCCTAAAGACGCTAGTTATGGCGGTTAACGTTCTGGTTAAATCCTTGGCGCGGCTGTTCCAACACTGTCTTGACGAGAGGCACGTTCCTGCAATGTGGAAACACGGGATAATAACTCCCATTTACAAAGGGGTAGTCGTTCCGACCCAGCTAATTATAGACCAGTGACTCTTCTGCCAGTTCTTTCAAAAGTTATGGAGGCTACCGTGGCCGACGCACTCATGTCTTATCTAGACGACCTTGGTCACATTGCTCGGCAGCAACACGGTTTTCGCCAGAATCGGTCGTGTACAATTAACCTATTGTTAGCACGAGACAGCTGAACCGAAATGGTGGATGCTGTTGCGGGAGTTGATGTGGCATACCTTGATTTCTCTAAGGCATTCGACCGGTTGGACCATCGTATCCTTCTCGCATTGGGAACCCTCTCCTCTAGTGGATCTGCAATTGTCTTTCGCACAGGCGTCTGGAGGTGAGAGTACGTGAATCCATATCAGACCCAATTCACGTCGAATGCGGTATTCCACAGGGTTCTATGTATGGTTTACATAAATGATCTAGTGAGCCAAATTAAGTCGAACTGTTTACTCTACGCCGATGACATCAAAGTCTGGCGAGCGATCAGAGCTCCAGAAGACCGTATCCAGCTTCAAAACGACTTTGACAAGATTTATGGATTGTGGGTCCAAAATCGCCTTCTACTCAATGTGGCTAAATGTCGAGTGCTCCATTTACGACACCGAATGGTTCACACATATAAGCTTGGGGACCAGGATCTACAACACTGTTCTTTCGAAAAGGATCTCTGTGGGTTGGCCCATGAAGACTTTGGCTGCTCGTTGCAGTCCAAGAAAGCATCCAAGGAGGAGATCCAAATCGTGGGGCTTCTACGGAGAGCTTTCGGGTAATTCGGACCGTCTATTTTCTGCCAGATACTTCCCGCCCTTATGTTGTATATGCAATCAAAGCATGGCACCCATGGCTAAAGCGGGATCTCACGGCCCTGGAGCCTACACAATGTCGGGCGACCAAAAATGTCAAGGGGCTGCGCCACTTGTCATACGAACAACGCCTCAGAGTCCTTGGCATTTTCAGCGGAAGTTATCGCCGTTTGCGTTGTGACTTTATCATGGCTTACCAAATTTTAAACAGGACTAATTACCCGTCATCACTTGCTGAAGCTGATTCACAACAACAAACTGAGAAGTCATCTAAAATTGGAGTATCGGAGAAACTTCTTCTCGCTGAGCGTTTGCCACACGTGGAATACCCCACAGAAGCTGTTATTACAGCCTCCACGTTAGCCGTGTTCATAACACGTGTCGTGGCCGTACTACCACATATCACGTAACCCAAACAAACGGCAGAAAAACAAAAACAAATCAGCCCACCTTCATTTTTGCCCAGAAACCACAAACGATAGCCTTGGATAATACACAAAACCAAGTGTGAACTGCACAGACGGGAACAGAGAAACCGGCAAGTTGGCAATTTGCGGTTTTTCACTACTTCCTATTGCTATTTGTGCCTTCATTTTGATCACTCCTAACCCATTACCCGGCGGGACATGTCAAGCTTCGCCTTTTTCGCCCACAATGTACCTATGACAGATGGGTCCTGTCTTTTCCATCCGACCACTTACAGTTCGGATTCCTTCGAAAGGACGGTTCTTGTGAAGCCTCTACGATTCTACACGCCGTCCTACGTTGCACTCACACGCCATGCACTCCACTATCTTTCGCGGCCATCATGTTCGACTCTATATCCCACCACACTGCTTCATGCAGCTTGTTTTTTTGAGGCATCGACCTTCCTCGTTAATTGGCTTGCCTGTTACTACTCTACCGCTGTTTCCACCTTCCATGATCTTAGGATCCACCCGGAACGGGGCATCCGTCAGGGAGACCCTTTGTGGCTTCTTCTTTTTACCATGTCTCTGGATGAAGCGTTGCAACACTCGACTGAGACCTCGTGGGAGTCTCCCGTGGGCGCAGTCGACTATCTGGCTTATGCCGATGAGATTGTGCTGTTGGCTAACGATCGTGCAGCTTTGTCGAAACGCCTCAAATTACTCCAAGATCAGCCAACTCCGATCGGATTTTCAATCAATCCTCTAAATTCTTCGACTGTTAACATTGTGGTTGATGGTAAGAGGAAGATAGCGATACTTGACACCTCGCCACTGGATTGTGGTTCCTTGACAATTCCATCTATTCAACTGGATGAATCTTGTAATCTGTTAGGATTGCCATTTAATTGGAGAGAGGTAAACTACGCTCGACTTCCCCTCCACATGTTTGGCAGCAACTGCTTGAAATGACAAAGGCGCCTCTGAAACCCATCAACAATTAGAAATTTTTAGGATCCTGCTTCTTCAACAACATATCCATCAGCTTTCTCTTGCGGTTATACATCCCTTTACCCTCAAGACAATGGAAAGGCTAGTAAAAGCGAGTGTGCACCACTGACTTTGCTTACCTAAAGACACCCCTGTTGCGTATTTCCATAATGCTATTGAGTGAGTTTGGTCTGGGTATTCCCCCATGTCGGCGATGATCCCTCTTCTTCGGAGGTCATAACTAGAACGTTATTTGACGATCCAAAACCCAATCACCGTGTAGGCCATTCGGGATCCTGCAGCTTCTGCGATTCACTGCCTCACTACCACCCCAGTAGTCATTGGAAAACAAATTGTAAGAGACAAATTAACCGCGAAAGCAGCTAGGAAAGTGGCTCTTACTAATTCGGTTGATGGCATGCCCCTAAGGGACGTAACAGCCTCCTCAATTGCGCATTATTGGCTGTGTGAATTAGCTAAGATTTTTCCTAGACTGTTCATCCGTGGCATTCAGCTTCGAGCCGGTGTATTATCTACGAAAGCACGAAGAGCTAGAAGTTGACCACCTGCGAAGCAAACAGCGATACTATATCGCGGTAACTGCGGTCAAAGAGATCCTATCTCACATGCTTCAATCCTGCTGTGTCCCACACGATGCTAGATGTCGTCGTCATACTGATATTACCAAACGGATTGCTGAGTCAATCAAACGTCGAGGATCAGATTTTATGTCTGAACTAAGGATTCCAACCCCATCCTCTTTTATCTATCCAGATATTTCAGTCCCCCACAATAATACTGCACATGTGATGGATATCGCAGTCCGTGACTCCAATCGAATGTATGATCTCAAATTAGCAAAATACGCCGTCGAAGGTCCAGCTGCTGCGATTATTCGCTATATCCGGGCTATATTTCCACATGTCAACGAGATTGTCCAACATTCTGTGATTTTTAACATACTTACTTACTTATCGTGCATCCGCAGTTCATCTGTCCGCCAATGGCTTAACAACATTGGACATTTCTGATTTGTTTGTTACATCAATCCGCACCACACATATATGCGTATTGCCTCCTAGCGTCAGCAAGCAGACATTAATCACACAAACATATGACAAGGTATGCGGTTCCGGCCAAATTTCATGGCCATCTATTGAGACATCCTGTCTTCATATTATCCCGGGGCATTTGCCCTATCTTTGCACAATTCTGTACTACTCGTGTCTTGAGCCAAGCATGACTTGCCAAAAATAAATGTTCATTGCCGAATGTCTCGTCATCTAATTATTACCGCGCATGAATGGATTAACGAGATTCCCACTGTCCCTATCTACTATCTAGCGAAAGCACAGCCAAGGGAACGGGATTGGCAGAATTAACGGGGAAAGAAGATCCTGATGAGCTTGACTCTAGTCCGAGTTTATGAGGAGACATTACGGGTGTAGAATAGGTGGAAGCGAAGTCTTTCGGGGCTGAGCGTCAGTGGAACCCCACGCTGAAAATAACATAATGTAATCACGTAACAACTCTCTAAGAAACCGCGGTGCAAAGGTTTGGAGTGGAGGATATCCACTACTACTTCCTTCAGTTTCAGCGTGTCCGCAACTCCTTGTAACGACGTCTGACAAGGAGACTTCCAGCTGACCGAGAACGCTGGTGGGTTGCAAAGGCCCGTGAGATGGAGAAAGCCAGCGCTATTGGAAACAGCCGAGTGCTATTCCAGCTCATTTGAAACACTGGTCCGAGAAAGCCATCAGTTAGCGAAACAATAGCTGAGAAGGATAGACTGTTGATTCATTCTCAGCGTCTTCGACTAGCCCGTTGGGCTTGCTGCGACACTGCCGCTTGTCGTATCACCTGAGACGTATGTCAGACTTCCCACTTTGGAAGACATTCAACATGAGCTCACCGCGTTAAAGTGAAACAAGGCTCTTGGACCCGACGACCTTCCCTCATCTTCGCTTAAAGATGGAAATGACTGTTGACTGGGCTTGCTTCTCTTTTTAACACGATTTCGCACAATGAAGAAGTGCCTTCAAACTGGTGTCTCTCAACTGTAGTGCCCATTTTCAAGAAAGGTCATCGAGATCTCAAAGCTTATCACCGGTATCGTTCTTAGACGACTGATACCCTTGAAGACCGAATCACTGATAGCCAGGCTGGCTTCCGCCCTGGCCATAATTGCATCGACCACATATTTGCCCTTCGCCAAGTTTTAGAGCAGAAACACAGACGACTGATTATGGTGGTTTTCCTTGACTTGAAAGTTGCCTTCGACTCTGTTGACCGCACTAGCTTGTGGCACTGCCTATCCTAGCTAAACTCCTTTCAATTCTGAATTCCCCGTACCGTGAGGCCGTGTAAAGGTCTACGGGAAACTCTCCTGAGTTCCCCATTACAAGTGGGGTTGTCCTATATCTCCTTTCCTCTTCAACTTTATGATCGATCATGAATGACTCGGGTTTTTTTCAAACTATTACCGGAGTGACGACCGACTGACAAACCTGGAGTATGCGGACGGCATAGTTCTCATTAGTTATGCAAACACTACTGCACAGACTTGTGCGCAGCGTTGCACTTTGCATCTTCAAAGTGCTGTTGTAGGACTGGGCCGACACACCTCCGGTTTTAGCTATTTTCGCAAAGTCACTGGAAGTGGTAGATCGGTTCACTTACCTTGGTAGCTGTGTCACCTCTGGTGGTCACATCACTGAGGAAGTTACTTCGTGTATCAGCAACGCCCGTGTGGCTTTCTAGGGCTCAACCATCTATGGAGACTGTGAGATATCAACTTATCAGTGAAAGTTAACGTGTATAACGCTGCGGTAAGGCCTGTGTTACTGTTTATATCAGAGACCCGGTCAATTCGCAATGAAGAAATTAAACGCTTGGCCGTGTTTGACCATCGGTGCTTACGAAGTATTGTCCACGTTTGGTGGGAACGCCGGGTGAGCAATGCTGAGGTCCGCCAGTTGGTTTTTGGCAAGAAGCCTTCTGGTGCCTCACTCGAATGTTTGCTGAATCTTAACCGCTTACGTTGGCTAGGCCATGTCCTCCGTATGCCCGTTGACCGGCTTCCTCGGCGTGCGTTATACACCGTGGCTGCACCAAATTGGGCGAAACTGCAAGGTGGCTAGACCATGGTTTCAAGGGCGACAAAGCTACATTGTTGTCAACTGGTCACACTCATGGGATTTACCCTTGAATATCAGCAAATGCCAAATCCTGATTAGTGAAAATGTCGGATTTCTTGCACCCGTTGGGCCTCTGACACTGCATCGTGCTACCGACTCAGGCGATCTTGGCGTCATCATGACGAATAACTTTAAGCCGTCGGCGCAATGCAGCCATTATGCTACCAAAGCACGGCAAGGGTTATTTCGATTCAGGTGCGCTTTGGATTGTACCAATCTGGAGGTCTTTCCTTTTTTGTGTAAAGCAGTAGTTAAACCACACTCGGGACCTTGTGTCCAGGCCTGGGTGCCCTATCTGCAATTGTAATGGGAATGTGTAGAAACTGTCCACTCGAATAGTAGAAGAATAGCGGGGGTTACCGTATGAAGATCGGTTAGCTAACTTAGGAAACAGATTGAGAGGGGACTTAATAGAGACATTCGAAATCGTGGAGGGTCTCAGCAGTTTCAAGTCAACTGATCTCTATGAACCAGCTACATCGGACCACTTTTCGGGCCATTCTCTAAAGTTGAAACAGCAAAAATCTAGGCTCGATATAAGAGCTAAGTTTTTCTCAAATCTGATAGTGTCTAGGTGAGATAAACTCCACTCTGCATTATTGGAATGGTAGAGAACTCCAAGCAATGCCTGGACGAAAATTGATTGGCCCTGTTCTACAAATTCCCATGAGCGGCCACAACTGACTTTAACCAGATGCAATTTCGTGAATATATTGTTGCTGCTTTGCTCTTACTTCTATCTTTCTCTAGTATAAACCCAAGATTCTTCTATCAGGTCGAAGTGGTGGGACGTCTGTTCGCTTGCTGTCACATGAAACGGAACGCTTGTTAAGCGAACTCTTGTTTCGTCCCTGGATCCTGTACATTTTGCTTTGTTTTCTTCTCATTTAATTTTTGGTCGACAAAGGTGGGGAATGCCGGCAACGGAAAACTTGATGAACTGGAAAGATGTCCCATCAAAAACGGTTTTCATTGGTGCTATCAATTTGTGTTGGAACTCAAAATAGTGGACAAGTAGTCTCGGGGTTTGACCGTGGTTTCAGTGACTAGGGTTCATATCTAACTACAGCTTATTGCCCAACATCTGCATCCGCAAATAAAGGAATCCATTTCATGGGATTGTAACGCCCGGGAATTTTCGTCTATTTTTAGTTTCCTCACCATAAAATTTAACGCGATATTGTCCAAAACTCTTAAACTGAATTACTGCATTGTATCACCGGTGTTTGACTATCCGAGTAATACCAGTCGTGGCACCGTCTTTACTTTCCTTTCAGATGCATTTATCTATGAAGCTTACTTGGACAGAATTCAAAAAGATGAAGAATAATTGACCATATTTTGTACATCTATAACCAAAAAGAGTATACGCTTTTATTATCACATCTATATGGTTCTCATTACACACCCGCGCATACTGGCTCTCATCGAGTTGAACCTCGATACATTGGTTCATCCCGTCTTCTGTTTGATTTCGATTAGAGCCATATTGGCACCATTCCACTTCCAACTCGGATCCTTGCAATTCGCATTTCGGCATCTGGATTTGCCTGTCACTGCGGTCTCCACAGGATGCCTACGCCTACAGAGGGACCATGGGTGGCTTGCACTGCACCACTCACACACCCCATATCCAATGTAAACCCGAAGGAATAAGACCGAGAGGCATGTGGATGGGAGCCACATCTCGTCAACGAAGCCGGCCCACATTCCTTCAACATGCACAGCAGCAGCATTTCTGTCTATCTATGAGGGGAATCATGCGTAGCAGACGCACACAAGACAGTGATTGGGCCGTAGCTTTCTCCACACTGGATGGAACCACTAGAACCGTGTACCTTGTGCCCCTAGCAAAAGTTAGCAGTGTTTTGGAGCCAGTAATCGAGGTGGAAGGTGTGAACATTCACATCAAGCGTAGCCACACCGGGGATATCAAACAACCAGCATATAATTTGAATGAAAATAAGCACACAAAATTGACACGGAATATGCAGCAGAATAACAGAACTGAGCAAACCAAATAAAGTGGGATACTTTGTATCTAGATTAAGAAGATCTAGTTTGAGTGTAAATCGATGTAACCCACTTGCGGCGAAGTAGCAACGGTACAAAAGTGTAGGGCAACTTGACTTGTTCTCCTTTTTAATGCAACTTCAGATAAAGCCGAGAAAATATTTTTAACACGAAGAACGAGTTAAAAGACCACAAAAAGGATCAGTAATACATCGGCTTCCGGTGCCGACGCTTCATCTCCTTGTAACTGCCAACACGCACCTGCTGATGTCCCACGGCTTACGAATGAAACGGATGTACCACTTCACCGGTGGACCGGTCGTAGGACCAACCAATTATTTCTCGTGGTTTCCGTTGTTTTTCATTGGTGCAATAACACTGCATCCGCTGCCATGA
>CALYDF020006279.1:0-13125 GCA_944474145.2 Dicrocoelium dendriticum
CTTTTTTACTTCACGTAACCTACACAGCGCGGACTGCTAGTGCAGGGAACGTGGGCAGTAGTTGGTTGATCAGGATGTGTTTCGGGTGTTTCGTTTTAGATCTATCAAGAACTAACACCATATCATTTCCTGGCTCAACGATTTGCTCAAGAAGGAACACTCAAGGGATTTTCCCATCGTTCCAGTCCATCTGAATCTGAATCTGAAAACTTGACTGCTGCTTTAATTGACTCTGAAGTAGGTCTAAACGAAGACTGGGACGCACCTTGGCCGAATCAAGTTGCAAACGAGGTATCATTGACCCATCAAAAAAACGAATAACTGCCGACCTCCCATCGGTCGGCATTCTCCCTCACTTGACAGCTTCACCTCTCTGCGGGCTCCTAGAGACCGAGAAACTGGCCTGCTTGTATACAAATGCTCAGGGACTTTCTAACAAACTGGCTGAACTGAAAGATCGCCAAGCTTCCGGCTCGTATGATGTCATTGGTATCACCGAGACATGGTTGCACACGGGAATGACGGACGCTGAAGTGTCGCTACCCGGCATGTCGCTGATCCGGAACGATAGGCTCACAAAAGGAGGAGGGGTAATCCTGTACCACCGAAACGACTTACAGTGCGAAGCTGTGGAGGATTCAGATTCGCAATTCCCCGACTCTCTTTGGTGCCGGTTGCAGTTAAAAGGCAGGGACGCTTGCCTTATTATCCTGGTGTACCGCGCCCCTAACTCAACATCCGAAACCGACTACCACCTAATGGCTGCTTTAAGGTGCAGTTTACAACAAAAGTACACTCACATTCTTATCATGGGTGATTTCAACGTACATCGTTTAGAAGCCCCTGCCACAACCGGCGAACAATTCAAAACCGATTTACAAGATCTAGTAACTACTGCTCCTCTTTACAACCACATCACTTTGCCCACTCGGTTCCGAACTGGTAACAGGCCATCTGTGTTGCATCTTGTGCTTACCAACGAGGAGCATATGATTGATGCGTTGGTTTTAGACTGCCCGTTGGGTCGCAGTGATCACGCAGTCATCAGTTTCAACTTCGTCTGCTATGCAGAATATCTGAATGATAACGATGATACTGTGCGAACCATCACAAGGTACGACCGACTCGCCCAGCTAGTCAGCGCCACAACATGGTATTTTCTCGAAGAAGAACCCCCGGAAGTCGCCTGGCTCGAGTTCGTCAAAACATTCAGTCAGCTGATTGCACAGGCTTCAGAGATAAAAGCTTGCAATAAGTGCAAATCCGTTTTTTTCATTAGGAGCAGAACCCGAAAATGGATGACAGTACGCAACGCAACATGGCGAGTGTACGAAGAAGCTCCAGCACCAGAAACGTGGGACAACTACGTAGCCCAACGTAACCACTGCACTCAACTGTTAAGAGAAGACAAAGCCGCCTATCAGCAGAACGTCGCAAAAACCTTCAGTGCTAACCACAAACTGCTGTACAAGCACGTTAATAGCCTACGAAAGGTGAGGCAAGGATTTCCTCCACTCAAGACGGCTGAGGGCCCAACAAGAACTTCTATGGAAGCTGCAAACGCGCTGCAGATGCAATACGTCCCCACGTTTCAAAGGGTCTTGCCACCAAGCGATCTACCAAGCTTTGTATTCTGCTCACCAGGACTAACCCACATCAATTTTACCGCAGAGGCTGTATTGCAAAAGCTGACTTCTCTACGCAAACACAGCTCGCCGGGTGTCGACGCCATTCGTCCTGAGGCATTGGGAGTAGCAGCAAACCAACTGGCAGGACATTTAGCTCAGTTTTTTCAGCACTGCTTAGACCGGAACCAAGTTCCCGCCATGTGGAAGCTTGGAATAATAAGCCCGATTCACAAAGGTGGAAGCAGATCTGATCCCTCCAACTACCGCCCAGTAACCCTTCTTCCTATACTCTCCAAGGTTATGGAATCCATAGTTGCCGATGCACTGGTGTGCTATCTGGAAAACTGCAACCTCATCACTCCTGAACAGCACGGTTTCCGTCGACAGCGGTCATGTACAACTAATTTACTCATTGCACGCAGTAGTTGGACCAAGGCAGCCGACGCTGGAGAAGGTGTTGATGTGATCTACCTGGATTTTTCCAAGGCTTTCGATCGTCTAGACCATCGGATACTTCTATCCAAGCTGCAGCATTACGGGATCGGCGACCCTCTTTTAAGCTGGATCGCCAACTTTCCATTTCAAAGGCAATTAGTGGTCAGAGTTCGGAGCTCTTTATCGGACCCCATACAAGTCGAGTGTGGTGTGCAGCAAGGCTCAGTTCTAGGTCCACGTTTGTTTCTGGTGTTTATTAATGACCTTGCACAGGGAATCGCTTCAAACTTCTTAATGTTTGCCGACGATATCAAGATCTGGCGCAGGATCCAGGCGAACGCCGACCAACTTGTGCTCCAAAGTGACTTGGATACAGTGTATCAATGGTCGATCCAAAACTTATTGCATTTCAACGTCAGTAAATGCAAGGTGCTTTCCATCCGACATCACGGCAGCTACTCATACCGACTCGGAACGGATGTACTGCAACAATCAACTCTCGAACGGGACTTGGGTGTCCTGGTTCAAGATGACTTGGGTTGCTCCAGGCAATCCGAAAAGGCCTCGAAGACCGGGAACCAACACGTTGGGCTGTTGAGGCGGGCGCTTGGACAAATAAACAGCTCCATATTTCGACAAATCCTCAGTGCGTATGTTCGCCCCCATGTCGAATACGCAATTCAAGCCTGGCATCCATGGCTGAAACACGACCTTAATGCACTGGAGCAGCCTCAACGCCGGGCATCTAAGAACGTAACTGGAATGCGCAATCTGTCCTACCAGGAGAGGCTGCGACGACTAGGATTGTTCAGTGGAAGCTATCGCAGGCTACGAGGCGACCTGATTATGACATACTTGATTCTGCGAGACCCACATCATGTGTGCCGCCCTTTACTGCAACTCAGCAGCAATACAAACCTGAGGGGCCACTCATTAAAACTCGCAGAACAATACAGTCGTCTGGAGTGTCGCAGAAATTTCTTTTCCATCCGCGTCTGTCACCCGTGGAATGCTCTCCCAGAATCGGTCGTCTCTGCACCGACACTAACAATATTTAAAAGACGGTTGGACGATGCACTCATCCACTTACACTTTGTTACTTAACACTATGTCTCCATCCTACACCTGGAATTATTTGTTGTTAACTGTGAGTGTTGTGAATCTAAGTGGATCGCAGGACTGCAGCGAAGCAAACGATAAGTCCTTATTTTCGTATTTAATGTGTTAACTATTTTACTATCCTTTTCATCATAATTATTATGTTGATATCCCCACCAACTATCCAACGGGGCTTGTAAAGCAACGCTTCTTAACCCGTATAAATTCATTGTTAATTGTTCATTGTACAAGGAGTCCGATTTAAGGAATAAGATGCCACCCTCATTCCAACCCCCAACCTGGAGGACCAGGAGGCTGAGTTTGTCTGGCCTCTAACCATTGACCAATCTGGTATGAGTGGCTCTAAATGTGTACAAAAGCACCACCCAGCATAGTTTAATGAATCACTGAGGCACATGAAACATCGCACCACGGTGAGGTCCAGCCTCATTGCGATCGCATCGAAGAATGTAAGCTTTGTGAATCCAGAGTCCACTTCAATTCAAGGTGGATTAAATTAGATTGCTAAGCTTACGAAACCTGGTGGTGGGTTCCCACAAACTTTGCAGGCAGCTGCGTATATCTTCTGCCGAAAAGTACCTGAGTGTTTTAGTCTAGGCTGATTTTGCATGCACGAAACAGACATAAGCAGCTTCAAGGAAGGCCACTCGGCATGTGGGCCTCTTGAAGCGTGCATTTGGAGGATTCAACATTACCTTGATCTCGCGAAAGTTGAAACTGTGTGTTTGCGACCTTCTGTTGACTGTTTTGACATCTTGCTTCCATTCAGCAAAGTAGTTAGACTACCATCGTTGCTTTATAGTAACAATCAGTCACTCTGTTAACTACAAATTCTTCTTGCTATTCCCTAATGGCCAAAAGTAACGGAGTGCAAGATAAAACCGCCCGTGCGAAGGTACGGGCTAAACGTAGGACTGCTACGCCGAATCATTCTGTATCCACCAACGACTGTTCTGTTCCCCGAGAGGGTGCTGTAGTAAAAACTTCAATGGTTGTAACATTGAAGAATGCAGCGCAGTCTTTTACCCATATAAACGATTTATCCACCGCAATGCTGAGAAATTGATGTGTAGTGTTGTCTGACCCACACAAAGGTAGAGCTCGCAGAAGGCCAGATGAACATGCTAAAAAAAAACTTGCCTCTCTCAACGAGACACTGGCGATACTCGCTCCATTTGCCTGTCTCGTGCGCACTCACGAATCTTGTAATCCCAGTACACTTAAAGCTACCGGCATTTTATTATCTTGTATCGCATCGGAAGTTCGTGAACGTGCCAAGCGGTTGAATAACGTAACAATCTTCAGTGGCCCACATAAAGTTCCGTTGGAGAAACTCAAACACCTGTTAATAGCCGCAACTTGTCACCTGACATTTACACATGTTAGCGTCTGAGAAAGTGGAGCAGCAAACGAAGCTGCCTCATTATCTTCATCTTTCGTAGCCAGGTTGCTGAAAGTTTTCTCACGACAAAACGACAAGCGAACTTTTTAGTCGCCGCCACACAGAGCACTTTCTGTGCTGCCGAAGTTGTAATCCTTGACCGAACCCATAAGCTACCGTTGCCTCCACTGAAGGAAACTCAGCCTATTGGCGCCAACTCCCATTGTGTATATCAATTCGTATGTAACTGCGGGGATAGTTACATAGGCAGAACCAATAGAACACTGAGTTCCCGAATAAAGGAGCACGTACCAAAATGGGTTCAATGCGGGCTTAGTCAGCAAGCAAGCCCAAATCAGACTACGTGTGTACGCAGGCCGCCAGCATCTTCGATCGGCAGGCACTTATTAACAACTGGTCATCGAATTGAGGTCAACAAGGCGTTCACAATCCTGCTTCGTCATACTAATTCCCGGCTCCTCCGGTTTGCCGAGGCGATTGCCATTAGTCGGATTAGGCCAGTGCTTTGTGTTCAAAAACAATTATCGATCGCCTCAGGCTACCTGGTTGTAGACGAAAGACACCTTTTTCTCGCGTTTGTTTATATGGATGTCTATACCCACAAACTGTTGTACAAATTTACCGGTTATCGTTATCGGCACTGATGAGACGATACGAAATGCATGCATCTGCCGAACTTCGTCTTCTACTTGTGATTTTCAAGTTACTAAAGGGAACTAACTGTTTTAAATTAGATTTTGCCTCAAACTTGGACCGATTCTAATAAAACCAGATGAGATTCATTTACAACTGGCATCTGGGTTACCAAAATATGCCAAAAGTCAAGCCAGCTCAAACGCTTGAAAGGGCTCTACAGGGGTTGCGATTGCCTGCACTGCTTTTCACTCCAAAACACTGCCTAGTGTAGGCCTTGCCTTGTCTCTTCCACAGCTCCCACCAAAAGTTCCTTCCGTAACAAACGGCGTCCAACGAGCATAAAAAAGTCAACCTAGGAAAGAAACTGGTTCTACGCTTAGGGGTTCGTGCAAGTCCACAAGTTTCAGCAAGGGATCAGAAAATCACATGACTACCTCTGAAGAGCATGAAAATGATCATATGAATTTAAGCGCGTATTTACCTCGTGCTCTTGATATGCTGGGCGTGCCACCACCCATACCAACTCCCATCCGTACGTGGCTACCATTTAACAAACAACACCCCACTGCTCCTGCTGTCCGGACACGTACAGCACACGTACAGCAAATACAGGACTCTATCTGCACTGGCTCAGTAGCTTAAGCTGCCGGCTAGTTGGGATCTGCCTCTAGCGGTCATCGGTTCGATCCTCATTAGAGGACCGAGGGAATGCGCACCACTGATGAGCACCCATAGGGTGAAACGCGTCTGGCGCTTTTCCGGACTAGGCTGTGTTATGTACCTGCTGAACACTATCAGGATGAATACCATAGCAGAATTGCACTGGGATTGCTGACCTAGCGCCGGCTAATAGCTTACCTGCACGTCATTCCCCAATGGTACCATAACATTCGGTACGACTCACAAGGCGCTTTGATTCGAGACTTGCTTGCATAGCTGCTGATGAACCTATCAAGATCCGTCGTCCGCAACTACGCAAGACGCCTGTCGTGTCCAACTGTTATGCAGCACACAGTCAGGTGCTCCCTGCAAATGAACTGCGATCACCAGGCGCTAGTTTTCCCTGATGACGCCCACCCGTCGTCTTTAGGTTACAGGTAAAGATACTCAGTTCCTGCTGTTACCAAACGCTCAGACTTCAAGCAACAACACATCAACAACAACCAGAACAGGTTAATTGAGTTAACCCCTACGCATAGAGCTGGCGCTGAACACTCGCCCGGAAATGAGACAGTACCCAATACAACGCACATCATCACTCTCTCTCCGTGCCCCCATACACAAACCAACATCAGCTCAGGCACCGCTGTCTCCGAGGCTGCCACTTACAATTTGACAGTCGCTTGACCATAAGACCTTCAGAAGTTGCAGCCTCTGTGAAATCCAATGCAGCCAGAAGTTCCAATAAAAGTGGTGAGTAAAGTGTCAACGCCTTTACCGACAATACAAACCAGCCACTGGAATTTCATTGGCAACTTACCAATGGTACAGCAATTATGATGGAGCCAGATAAATCCAACTCCTTTTTTCTGGGACAATGTAGGAGTTCGCCCAACTTACACAAGTTCGCCTTCCACATATCTTCAGCCTATCCCAGGTAACACAACACGGCTGGACTCCCGCCTCCTCGGTGCCTCTTACCGACTCTAAATTTGTAACTTGCATACGCACTCTCAACATGCGTCTCCCAAAATTTGCTAACCCCTCCCTGCTTCAGATAGAACGCCACATCAACCAACTAAACCACACCGTTGACATCGGGCAATTAGCGGCCACCTCCAGCCCCCCGGTTTGCTACCGCCGACTCCGGAGCTACAACCATCCTGTGGAAGTTGGGATCCCTCACGGTGCACCATCCCTCTCGGCACATCAGTAACAAATATGCCGTCTCTGCACATTCCTGTACTGATGTTCTTCACTCGCTTCCCAATCCTCTCCTACTATTTGAACCTACCGTGGTTACCGGGATGTCCCCCGATGGTACCAATCTGGTAGACTTCGGTACATCCGTCTTCATGAGCATACAAATCTATTACTGCAATGCTGCTTGTTCACATGTGGAGACGACTGCCCTACGAACACTGATTACTCCTGTTCAGCGCCTTCTTTCAACGGCAGCTTTACTCATCCCTACCGACGGGACTGATTACGCAGACCACATAAGAACCCACAACGCTAGTAAGTCCCCAGCCACATGATCTGGGTTTCAAACAATCACAGATAAACCTGGAGCAATATCGCCATTTAAGGACACCTCGGCTATTCTGTAAAACTCATCAGGAAGTTCAAGCAGCCGGAGTAGCCATGTTACCTACACCATGCTCCTTATTACCGCTAGATCCATAGTAAACAAGATGCACATACTTGACTCATTGATAACGTTATCCAATGCATATACGGTACTCATTACATAAACGTGGTTATCAGAGCATGCATCTGAGGCCCCGTTCCACCTTCCCGGATACGTGATATCAGCAAGGGACGCACGGATCAGCGTGGTGGTGGTTGTAGTATATACTTTCGTAACGACTTTAATGCACTACAGTTTGAAGTTCTTAGCTTTAGTAGCAACCATGACTCACAATGGATCCACACTACAGGTGGGTGGCCTGAAATCCTTATCGGCCTTTAAATTGGCCGTCGCCGCTCATCCCCAAAACATCACTTTTTGCGCTCCCTACTGCAAACGTATTATTTTATTTGATTGTTTTGACGAATTCTTTGGTTGGACAAATTCTAGGTCACTAAGATCACTCAACTCCACCGATGCTTTGCAAAAGTAGCCGAGACACCACACAAACTCGCGGTTTCTTCCTTTTATCCAGTTGAAACTAGATACCAATAAACGTTTTAATGAATGTTGGCCTTGTCAACTGGAAGGAGAACCTTATGCTTCGTTTAATCAATGTGCTGTCATTGCGCAAAGATTCGGCACGGTACTTAAGTGATATCTGTACAGTCTGTACGCATACTGTTTGCAAACTCGTAAAATTCTCATCTTTACTGATGAGGTTTATATCACATTTGTGGTAGATCGTGTAAAATGTTGAAAACGCATCCATCTGGGTCCATAAAGGTTTGCTTGACTTGACTACCATCGCACGGCACCAGAGCTAATGTCGTTGCACTAGCCCAAAGTTTTCTTCAGGCTTCGAATATTCCTCACGCCATAAGCTAATCGGAGGTGACTTCAACATGCTGCATGTCTTCTAGCAACATCACTTTACACCAATGTAGCAAGGGTTCGTCGATGACACTGTCGTAAATGACTGGACTCAGCATGTACTTCTACGCACTAGGGGGTCCAACACCCTTGATCTTATTCGTACCAATAGGCATCACTAATGCGGCAGCCAGTCTAATTGGAAATACTGTTGGTAGTGATCACAACGTGGTCCAGCTTACCTTCAGTCTATGCGGCCCACTGTCCCACAACTCTAATCAATACGCGACCTTCAGACCATTCCAAAAACAAACTGGGAATGCGTCTCTTTATTCACTTGATCTTTGAACTGGGATGACTTTTTCCTGGCTACCGACGTTGATACAGCCACCTGCGAGCATTATAACCGCTTTACTTACTGTCTTAATGTGGTTACCCCAATGCAAATGAAACGCATGACGCGACCAAATGGCGTCGCTGCCTCAAACAAAGCCGTTTCAAAACCCAGGAAGTTCGCTTGAAATACAGGGGAACGCAGGATTTTCAGACTATACAATTAAGGAATGAAATCATGGCCCAGCGAAAAAACACCGAGGACAAAGTGCCCATTTCAGCCAAACGTGCTGCGTTGAGCACAACGAATAACGCTAAAACCCTCACGAAATTAATAAGTTGTCATAGCAATCCAGTAACAAACTCCATAAACTCACTATTACTTCCGGACAATACTGTAACCCATGAACCTACAACAATATGCGGAGCATTCAATAAGCACTTTTACCAACCTTTCACAAGTATTGGTTTGTCACTGCCGACTACGCTGCCTAGACAAACTGACGATAACCTGGGTACTATAGGCTTTGACGTGCGCACTATCAACTGCGTCCTAAAGGCACCCAGACGCAGTCTTCTCAGCTATGCTTATTTCACGCGGTGGCAGTTTACTTCTTCTCCTCATTAATCTGTTTACACACTCTATGAATAGTAAGACTTTCCCAGCTACGTGGAAGCATGCGGTGATCGTGCCAACACACAAGCGAGGTTGTCGTCAAAACGTGGACAACTACCGACCTATCAGTCTCAAGGCTATAGCATCTGGAATCATGGAATTGTTAAGAAGGGAATGCTTGCTTTTCTGATGCTGCGTAACCTACTCCACCCGTGACTAGTGGTATTTCAGGGCAGCACTGCAAAGGCTAGGTCTTTAATCGGGCACATCTTCAAAACCATGTCCTTGGCAGACTATAGGGCCATACTTTAGAAGATCCGTGCACGACCCATTTTAGAATACTTCTTCGTAGTACTTTGCAATGCAAAGAAAAGCGACAGATTAGCAGTAGGAAAGGTCCAGCATTCTTTCACGGAACGGCTATTAACCCACCCACCCCCCCACACACACTAAGTTACCGTTGAGGTTGCAAGCAGCTCCAGCTTGATCCCCTCTGGCTATGCCGCATAAAGATAAATTCGATGTTTCTGTTTTAAATCCTCAAAAACTCCGAAGCTGACAACCTTGGATTAACTCAAACGACCAGTGATCATCGACATTGTCTGCGCAATGAACCATACTCCTTAATTCTTCCAAGAGCCAAATGCAATATAAGAAATAAGTTTATCCTATACAAGTATGCATTCGCATGGAACCGAGTACCATTACAAATAAGATCCTCAGGGTCCGTTGCGCGATTTCGCTCAGCCCTACATAGATTCATCAGCGTCCATATCACAGCGTAGCTTCTCAAAATGAACACCCCTGAAGATCAGTTGTGGGAACAATGGGCTGACCAATTTTAGTCAGGCAAAACAACATAGGTACCACGTCAAATCTATAGCAAGCTGGGAATACAAAATAGCCTGGGTGACGCAGCACCACCGCATTACTTTTCCACTAGCCACCCAATAGTTTTCCAGCACCAGCTTTAAATCTCTGGCAATCTAGCACCTCTTAATCACCTTGCGCAACGCAGCGCAGTAGCATTACATTACTTGACTCCCGCCAATTGCGTTTTGTCTGCGCAGCTCTGGAATTCAGCCTCAAACATTTACCATATTGGCACTAGCTCACTTCCTTTCGCCCACTAGAACGACACCTAAACTTTGTGACGCAGCGCAGTAGCCATAGTTTCCGACGTTCATTTTCTAGCAAAGCATCCACGACTTATTATCTTGGCCATAAATGGCCGCCAAACTTGCTACTGGCTTTCAGTCACTTAACCTTGCACTCACCAGCATCAAGCGCTTTTGAACTTTGCCACAAATTGACGCACAGTGTGCCACTGGTTTTCCATTACTTCACTCACCTCTGCTACCCCATCTCACAACCTTGTTAGACTTAACATGCTCGCACGATGCAGCGCCCTGTCAACCCTGATAATGACGTTCACTTAATTCTACAGCAAAGCTATTTTCACACCGCTGTATTGAAGCGCCTTGCTGCCCTAACTGCTTTCACCCACCAAATTGGCGTTAGCACTCTACCACTGGCTTACCAGAACGACACCTACGACGCGTAGCGCATCGCAGTAACCATGCAGATGCGGACGTTCACCTTCTATTCCCTTGACTTCACGGACTATTACCTTTATTGTAAACGGTCGCCAAACCCTCAACTACTTTTCGGTCAACTTGCCTGCACTTATAGGTCTCCACTGCTTTTGATCTTTGCTACAAATCTGCGCACAGCATGCCACTGGCTTTCCATTACTTCACTCACCTCTGCTACCTCCCATTACGTAACCGTATTACACTTAACAAGCTCGCACGATGCAGCGCTCTATCAACCCAGATACTGACGTTCACCTATTTCTAGGACCCTTAGCCTAGCGGTTACGAGCTTGTCTCGTAATCTCGCCGTGCGGGATCAAATCCGCGAATTGGTTGGGATCCTTGCGATATGCTCAGCCCGCGTGCGATTGGTGTTGGTCGCACGGCAGCGAAGCGCCGTTACGGCCTACAGCTTGCACATTATTATTATTGGTTTATACAGCAAAGCCTTTTGACACCGTGTATTTAAGCGTCTAGCTCCCCTATCGGCTCTCACCCAAAAATCAGCGTTTACTTTCTGCCTCTGGTCCACAAGGCCGGCACCAACAACGCGCGATGCAGCGCAGTAACCATGCAGATTCTGACCTTTGTCTTCTATCGTTGCGTTCAAAGCTTATTATCTTGGCTGTAGGTAAACATTTAATGTGCTACTGGCTTTCGGTCACATAACCTAGCACTCATGTGCATCCAGTGCTTTAGAAATTTCTCAAAGATTTGCACACAGCGTACTGCTGGCGTTCCACTAATTAACTCACCACTGCTACCCTCATCTCGCAAGCTTGTTTGACTCAATAAGCTCGCACAATACAGTGCCCTATCAACCCTGATAATGACGTTCACCTTTAGTGTAAATTATTCGAAAATACACTAAAAATTGGTACAATGAACAAGGATTTATAACGGGTAAAAAAGAAGGTGCTCTACATGTCCCGTAGGGTGTATAGCATGATAAAAAAGATAGCGAAGGGATAATGCAGTCTTCAGTTCGGGCGCTTACAGATGTAACTACACTGTCGTATAGAGGGAGTTTGAAATGAGAATGTACTCACACAAAGCAACAGGGGAGTGGTTATTGTTCACATCATAGGCGAGAAAAATAAAAAAGAGAGCAAGGACAACGCTTACTCGTGTTCAACAATCTTGGGTCGACAGGATACAGTAATCCAGTTTCTGTAGTAGTAGCGTTTATCAAATTTCGTGTAAGGAGTTTGGAATGACGCATTCACGAGTAGGGTTATGGCACTATCCACTGTCTGTTGTGCATTAGTGCCAACATCTGGTGGTCATGAGCTATAGCACGTAGTGTAAATGTGACAGGGTATCTTCAAGGCGTTTTTTGAAAAGGGTTAGGGTGGGTGCATTAATTACATGTTCCGGTAGGGCGTTCCAAGGCTGTGCCACTCGAAGGGAGAAAATGTTTCGCCGACATTCCAGGCGGCTGTACTGCGTGACTAACTTAAACTGGTGACCTCTTAGCGAGGTGTTTTGACTGAGTATTAGAAGGGAATGGCATGGGTGGTTGGGGTCTCTCAGGATTAGGTACACCATTATGAGATCGCTCCTTAGACGCCGATAACATCCACTGTATATTTTGAGGGTCTTCAGCCTGAGTGGGTAGGGGAGGTCGGTCAAACCTCTGACGCTTTTCGTTGCCGTACGTTGTGCAGTATCGAGCGCGGTGAGATGGGGCTTGAGCCAGGGTTGCCACGCTTGAATAGCGTACTCCGCGTGCGGCCTCACGTACGCACTAAGCATTTTTGGGAAGACTGAAGGGTCAAACTTCCCGAAGGCTCTACGAAGAAGGCCGAGGTACTGGTTCGCCTTTCTTAGCTGCCTTTTCAGTCTGTCTCGAACAACCGAGGTCATCTTGAACAATCACACCGAGATCGCACTCGTGAGAAGCCCGCTGTAGAATTTGTGGTCCTAGGCGGTAGTTGTGCATACTCTTGTGTCGTATACTGAGAACTTTGCACTTGGTGACATTGAAATGCAGCATGTTCTCGATGGACCATATGTACGCTTTGTCCAGGTCCTCCTGTAAAAATGTGTGATCATCCACTGCATCTATAGTGCGCCATACCTTTAGGTCATCAGCAAATAGCAAACAGTTAGAAGATAGCACACTCGCGAGATCATTTATGAAGACCAGGAACAGGCGGGGTCCAAGTACCGAGCCCTGAGGTTCGCCGCATTGAACT
>CALYDF020006280.1:0-13569 GCA_944474145.2 Dicrocoelium dendriticum
AGTCGCTCGGAACCCGCAAACTACCGCTAAGTGGTCCTCCTCCTTGTACTCTTAGAGATGATGCAGATAATAACCGCTGAGGTTTTAGTCGAACATCTAGAACTCTTCCACACCATAGCACCGGAGCATCATGGTTCCCGTCAGCACACTTTATTCACAGCCAACTTACTGATTGCACTTAGTAGCTGGACGGAAACGGCCGATAAAGGTAGAGGGACAGAGGTCATCTACCTCGATTTCCCCAGAGCTTTCGACCATCTGGACTATTGAATTCTCTTTCACAAAATGAAAACTATGAAGTTGCTGATACTGTCATTCAGTAAATCAGGAATTTACTGCAGAATCTGCAACTGCAGATTGAAGTTAGAAGTGCATTGTTCGGTCTGATTTATGTCGAATACGGTTACACAAGGATCAATTCTCTGGCCGCTTTTGTTAACGAGTTGACGAGTCTGGGCACTTCTGATTTCCTACTTTTCGCTGAGGACGTATGATGTGGCGGACGATTGTCGATCAAGGAGAGCATGATGCATATAAACAAGACGTGGGCAGGGTTCATGATTGATCATTCCACCATCAACAGTCGTTTATTTCGTCCAAGTGTAAGGTCGTTCACATTCATCACCAGCCGAGTGTCATCCGCAAGCTTGGAGATAGCGTCCTGCCAGCAGTCATTAAGCCGCACGACATTGGGGCGTTAATCCAGGTACAGCTGAGCTGCTCTGAACAATTTGAGGTGTCAAAGACTAGGAACCAACACGTTAGCATGCTACGGAGGGCATTCGGGCGAACTGATCCATCTGTCAGCTCTCGAGTGCCTAATCTATGGTTACGGCACCTTGTGGAATTTGAAATCCATGTGTGGCACAAGTAAGACTGCGCAGCGCTTGAGACTCCTCAGTAACTGGCCACCAAGCACGTCAAAGGGATGTTCCACCTTCCATATCAAGTTGGGAAGAGGACCATAAGATTACACAGCGGTCAGTAATGGCACCTACGTAGAGGCCTAATAATAGCCCACCAGATTTTGTGGAAATCTAACCACCTCCTCCTCCTCCATCTACTGGTACTCAGTCACAACAGGGATTTGAGGTGGCATCTGTCCAAGTTGGGTATGTGATACAGGTGGCTAAAATGTAACCGCAACCTTTGCCTTCTTCCCCCATACCAAGTATGAACTGTTCCTCACATTAAGTTGTTTCGGACCCTGCTTTATCCGTGTTTAGAAAACACCTGCATGTTTTCCTAACCCACTTACATTGTAAATATATCCTGCATATATCGAGAGACAATATACTGTGAAAAAGTTAAGCCAAGCAGCATCAACCTACACAACGGAAACAGACACTTTTACGTAGACTACAGGATAAACACTATAGTGAGACCACCAAAACGCTTTTCCTTTTCGCACCATGTTTACGCTTTTACTGCGTTTGTGTTCCTTTTTGTCCCTTTTAAGGGACTTACGAAATAATTGTTTTTCTTTCCCATAATACACCACTGTTGCACTATGTTATCATTAAAATGCACAATCTCCTTTTCCCAATTAGCACTACGAATAACTATATGCAACAACTCACTAATCAACTTTTTAGTCGGCTTACAACCATTCCAAACATAACGAATCGTGTATCTGTGCATACACTGTGATAGCACTACCATTCGTGTCTGTCGAGGTTTAACGAATATCATTCATTGTAGCATTCCCAATGTTGATAACATAATGCCGATGGAGCTTTACAGACACTTTCAGGGCTGTCGGAATTCATTATATCGCTGAAATTGGATAATGCTCTCTGCGGTTTCCAAAAAGTGGTTGGGGAGAGTATTTATGCTACTGGATTACTTCACGTTATCTGGTGTGATTTTTAAACTAAAGATGCGCACATCGAGTACTACCCACCTAAAGTTAGTGTGAAATGCGGTGCGAATTAATCCGAATGGTTAGTTGCTCCGCGTTGAATCATTCGGTGATGGAATGATTTTCGCCTTTTCCCATGCTGTGGTTCACTTCGCCATCTGAGCATCTATAGTGACATTTGAGATATTCGTTTCAAGGTTTCGCCGCATTCTCTTAACTCATCAGGGCAGAGAGCTATTTTTGCACTGTTCATGGTATACGTCACACACCACCATATCCACATAAAATCACCCATCAACTGGTAAGTTGTTGGAAGGGCTCTACACTAAATGCACCCTTGTAGAACGGAGAAGGATGAATTACCTACTCAGCGTGGAGTAGGGAAGTTCCCACCACTTGTTTTATTTGATTATTTAAGAATCGCAAACATATTTCCACCTAACCAAATAGATCATCAATGGTTCTAATCACACTTCGCAACTTGCAGCGAAACCCATGGTGGGTAAGCATCATTCTCTGTCCCAGTTAAACTATTTTGTCAGGCTGCTCTGCGCCGTACGCAACCATGCAATCAACATCCAACCTTTTAGCGGACATGGCCGGTTGTCATGGCGCGTATGCAACTGCGCTTTATCCGTACTTCTCTTCCCATAACGACGCGGTAAGAATTCGCAAGCGCGCAAATACATAGTCGCTTGACTGAGAGAATGAATACTCCGGTTTGTGGACAATTTTCGAAAGTAATTGTGTGTGTGTGTGTGTGTGTGTGTATGTATGCAACTATCGCAAGACTGCCCACACAGCTCTCCTGTTCGCCCCCGGTTTTGTGCGGCGCTTTCACTAATCCGTTCGACAACATCAACATCATTATGAACTCCAACCGGCATCAACCTAACAGAGGCGAACGTATTAGTGCGCGACCGCACTTAGGTACGATACCCACAAGAAACCAAGCCTCGTTCGATTTTCTACTGAACCACCTACAAAATCTAGTCACCATCCGCCGGTGAGCGCTCATCATCGTCGGTTGGACGAACAACATTGCCTGATCGTGGGCGGCTACGCTTAAGGCAAGAATGTGGGCGCGCATTAGTCGAAGTGACTACATCGCGTCGGAGGACGAATTCGACCACTAGCATTATATATGCAACTATCTCTTAACTACACAGAGGGTACTGTGCATTAGGGAAGATGTGATATTCGCACGCTATTACAGAGAACGTGACAGTTATGACCTCAACTGTATCATATACAGAAAAGCGATATGTGACGGTCGGGACTGCTAAAATTTGCCCAACAACAAATTCCATTACCTGAAATCGGATCTGCTAGCGTGAACTGCAAATGAGCACTAATCACATTTAAAAGAACGTACTCTGGAAATTATTGACAAGTAGCGCTTCTTAGGCTGATAGACGCGTCCTTCATCAATGCCAGATGAGAAAATACTAGTCGGTATCATCTAATTCAAAGCATTTACAGGATTCTTGTACCCACATAGTGAGGACAGGTGCAATCTGCTGCGCCAAACACATCTAGAGTAAACCAGGAAGAATAAGTTTGGGAGACGTTTAAAATTACAGCCGCGAATGCTTCGAATTGGCACATGTGTTTGCAAATAGCAAATTGCTGCTAAAATTTGGTGAGAATGTTTGTAAGAGATATGCAGGAAGGAGAGGCTGGGCGAAACCCACTGCTATGATTATGGCTCCTTTGAGCCTCTCAACGTCTCGAGGATTGGGCACACCGTCAGCTGCACAGTGACTGATACATTACTGGACGCCGTAGGAGAAGTATTCAAGTAATGTGGGGAGGATAGGCAGTCTGGAAACATTCACATAGGGGTGCATACAGAAGCGGTGTATTACCATATTGAGTCGTTAAACGGGCCACAACGCATGCTCACCATCCCAAATGTAGCCAAAATGTGATGCCTGAAATGTCGAGAGGGTGCGGCATTTTTAGTGCCGCGGAATTTCTATACCAAGCACAAAGGTTAATTTTCCAGACGAGATGAGGGTTGCATATTTCAATATTACTCTGTTTGACCAACAACACCTTTGCATCATGTACCACACCTGTGCAAACTTTCTTCCCAATGACCCCCTAGTTGTCCCATTGTGGTCAGTTTCATCGCTTTTACCTCCGTGCCCTATACTGCCCTAAGTCAGGACGAAAATGTTACCATAGGCCGGGGCGGAAAAAGTAGTGGCTAAGCCACTGCTATGGGCATTCTAATTGCTTGTAAATTCGGATTACTTTTTCTTAAAGACTCAATAACACCATTCTCACACATTGCCAACATTTCAGATAAACTGCGTACTTTAACTCCTTAAAGCAGTTACATCCTCAATTAGTAAACACTATGGATATTTAGCGTAGTGAATGGAGGGATGTAGATGAGATTTCGCATGCAGACTCTCCCCACTAGCTTTAAACCAAACACCCATCCCACATCTGACGCTAGTTTTCTCCCTTCTGGAAACATTAACCGTGTGTAGAGCATCTGTCCTTTTAGGACTGGAACCCGCAACCATAATCAAATCAGTTCCAGGCAAGGAAAATTTGACCACGGGGATTACCTGTAGCTCTCTTCACCAAGTGACTAGCTGTCTCAAAAGTCGGACTATTCCTCACAAAAGTACCAAGGAAATCAAAGCAGTCTGCAACAAGTGTAACAAACACAAAGTTTATCAACCGGTTGCACAACCAACGCTTGTTGACGATAACATTAATGTTAGACGCTTCGCTTGCCCTAGTCGAAATAAGTTGGAACTAAACAGCAACTTTAAATGCTGACAGTAGCAATGTACGAACAACTAGGTAAAAGATACGCAAGATAATACATGATGAGTTGTGTATATTTAACTAGACATTATAGCTTGTCGTCACGCCGTATTAGAACAAAATTTTAACTGGCCTGTGTTATTTGCTTTATTTAGTTTGTTTCCACAGTACCTTTATATGGGTTAATAACTGGCGTACAATTCCCGATGGGTGATCTGGTGGGGTTATCAAAAACGGAGCTCATGGTACCATGAACGAACTTTTATGATGCAAAAGCTGGGTTACAACAGTTGCTATTATATTCTTCGGTGAAATATGGATTTTACGCCATCTACCTTGACTTTACCAGGTTTATCGAGATATTTTGTTGGTTTCATTACTCAAACAACTTCAGTCTGTTGTGGTTTCCTATTACGTCAAGTTTTGTGGAAATATTAGAGATACCTCGCCAACCGTATGAATTGTCGACTTCGTCCGTCGAATGGTAAAAATACTAAAGTGGATGTGATATTAGATTTTGTTAATCTAAGGAAGCACCAAGCTAACAGGTAAGTTAGTCTCAGATGCTCTCCTGTCAAGAAGACACAAAGGCCGATGATCCTAAATGGCTTCTTCTGCTCGTTGCTTAAGAGTGTGCACTGTCGACACAAGTAACATACAAGCACCTTTTGCCCATTTCGCTTTGCCTGTTCCAAAGTGGTACATCTTCGATGATATCATTTTAGCCTATCTGCAATCGATAGCGTTAACTGAGTAGATAAAATTTGTGCCATGGACTCATGTCCTGGACGCATCTTCGTGGCGACCGCTGGTTGGGAGTTGGGTTACACCCTTCAACTAGTCAACAGCCAGGATACAATTCCGCTTGAGCCGATTCGCTGACTCATGGCGCGTATACTTTATCGAAGGCTTTGGTTGAGGACTCCAGTCGTTCTCCTATAAGGTTTGGGAGCCCCGGCAGTATTCTAGGCCAACCCCACAACCATGAATTAGGTCAATAAGAATAAATACATGATGCATCGGCCGTCGCACACTGATCTTAAAAGAGGGCCTCCTTATCTTCTGTATACAGCATGGTGGATAAGCGAAAACATGCTACTGTTGCCGCCTACAGTCTTTCTTCCTTCCCTGCACATATTCTCCCCGTCCCCGTTTCACCTAACCCAATACTTCCTCCAAGCCAGGACGTCATCTCCCATCACGCCAATGCAAGCGTATACTACTGCGCAGAGCGTTCAAAATTGGGTGCTGGAACGTGCGCACTTTGCTCGACCGGAATACGAGTGAACATCCCGAGCGACGCAATGCATTAGTCGCAATGGAACCAGCGCGCTACATCGATATTGCGGCGCTCAGCCAGTAAGGTAAGTTCCATGAAGCTGGTGTTGGCTATACATTCTACTGGGTTGGAAACGCCACCTCAGCACCATGTGAACATGAAGTCGGATTCCCAGTATCTTATCGCTTATATGTCCAGCTACTGAGTGAACCAACTGGCATCAGCGCGCGACTGATGACCGTTCGCCTACGACTCGGAAGAGGTAAGTTTGCTACTTTTATAAGCACATACCGTCCGACCATGTGTTATCTTGAAGACATGCGTGATCAATACTACACTCAGTTTTCCTCTGTGACACGGTCTGCGTCGAAAAGCGACCGACGATTTTTGTTGGGTGATTTCAATGCGCGCGTGTTGGATGTGATGCATCTGTGTGGACAGATGTTATCGGTTCGCATGACATTGGTTCAGCGAATGCGAACGGTGACAGGCTACTCTCACTGTGTTCCACTCACGGCCTGACGATCACGAACACCCAGTTTGCACTGTGGACGAGTGATATAGCAACTTGGACGCACCCACGGAGTGGTCACGCTCACCTGCTCGACTTTGTCATCGTATGTGCGAGGGACATGCGTGAACTGCGCATGACGCGTGTACTGTGTGGAGCTGATTGTGGCGCAAACTGGTGCGGAGCAAAATGTGCATATATTTTCGTAACTCTATGTATTGCACTCTGCCGTGAACCAGCGTAAATTTGACATTCTCTCCTTTGCTGTTGTGTAGAAGAGTATTGAGCTGGAGAATTCGATGGCTACACACCTATGTGATGCGGAGTGCATAACCATAATTGCCGACCTGTGGCACCACGTTCGTGACTGGGTGACAGCTGCTGTCGACGAGACCATCCGGTGCGCAAACTGGTAGAGGCCTGATTGATTTGATGAGAACAATGCGACGGTTGGCGCATTGTTGTCGGAGAAGAATACTTCATTTGCTGCACATGTGGCAGACCCCACTGACATGCGGAACAAGAGTCAGTTTCGCAAACTGCGACGACGACCTGCTCCAGAGCTTCGTCGCATTAAAAATGCAGTGTGGACGGAGAAGGCGAAGCAGATAGATTACGACGCCGAAGGTTGCCAGTACAATAAATTCTTTGACTCTTTGAAGGCGGTGTGTGGACCGAAGTTGCAGCCACTGAGGACGCTAATCAATGGTAATTCAGGCGCTACCTGTGCACAGACTGCAGACATAATGCAGATCTGGCGAAATCTCTTTGACCGTCGCCCTTCATAGATTGACTATTTTGAACGGCCTGAAGTAGCACGATGTGAAGGTGAATTTGGCGGACACGCTGACAATGGATGAGACGCAGAGAGCACTATTTTGGCTGCGAAACGACAAGCCTGCTGGAGCCGACGGGATCCCACCTGAAGTTTTAAAACACGACGCGCATGCGTTGGCAACCGCGCAGCACCACTTGGTGCGACGCGTGTGGATTGAGGAGGGGTTGCCTCCTGAGCTAAAGGATGCCCTTGTGCTACCATTCTACAAGGGCAAAAGGAGCAAGCACTGTTGTACGAATTATCGTGGCATCAACTTTCTGAGTTGTGTGGGCAAGGTGCTTGCCCGAAGCCTGCTCAACCGCCTCGTCATTCAGGTTGTGGTAGTGAACGTGGCGGAAGAGCAAAGTGGATTCCGTTCAGTTCGTAATACCATGGGTATAATGTCAGTTGCAAGAGAAGTGCAGAGAACGACACCAGCCATTGTACTCGCTTTTTGTTGCTTTCGCCAAAGCGTTTGATACTGAGATCCACGAGACATTATGGCTGGAGTTGGGTTACTTGGGCTGTCCGATTAAGTTTGTAAGTTTAATTGAATGTCTGCACAGTGGTATGCGGGCGAGGGTGCAGCTGAGTGGACAGACCTTGGATGGCTTCCCTATTGTCTCTGGTGTGAAGCAACGCTGTGCCTTAGCGCCTGCTCTGTTTAACATGTATATTCAGGCCATGAGGCCTTGCGGATTTGATGCGGCTTGTGCTTACGATGTTGGTATGGAGCACCGTATTGATAGTGGGTTGCTGAACATTCGTCGTCTCGGTATGAGAACCCTACTTTGTGAGGCAACTATCCGTATGCTGCTGTTTGATGACGACTGTGCGTTGTTTGCACACAGCGCGGATGAGTTGCAGCACATGACTAGTGCTCTGGCTTCGACAGCGGCCAAATTCGGGCTCACCATCAACACAAGCAAAACTGTCTGTCTCTTTCAGCCTTCACATGAGATGCAACCTACATTATTGCAGCTAATCAGCATTGGTGACGAAGTAGTAGAAACCACCTCCCGCCTCTGCTATCTTGAAAGTGTACTGTCGACTGACTTGCAGATACACCTTGACCTGCGTATCCACGTATCGGAAGCAACGGCGGCATTCGGGAAGCTTGTGTACCGAGTGTGGAACAACTACCAGGTTACCGTCTGCACGAACTTGTTAGTGTACAAATCCATAGTGCTGTCCGTTCTTCTATACGGCAGTGAAACGTGGATGTTCTACCGGCGTGACGTACAATATCTCGAGCGGTTTCGGCATCCGTGTCTGAGACGTATTCTGCGCATCGGTTGGAGCGACAGAGTTGCAGACAAGAAAGTGTTGCGTTGCAGTGGAATGTATGCAGTGGAATGCATACTTTTCCTGAGACACCTGAGATGGCTCGGTCATTTGTGGCGTATGGATTCGACGCGGATACCGAAACAGCTGCTGTATGGCCAACTGAGTGCGGGGAAACGGCACGTGTGAAAACCGAAGTTAAGTTACCAGGACATGATTAAAGTGGGCTTATCACGTTCTAATATTGATTACATATGTAGGGAATCGAAGGCGGTTGATCGGCGTGCGTGGCATGATCTGATCACGAAGGCAGTTGCCGAGGTGCGGGAGAAAACCCAAGTGCATGCAGAAAAGAAGCGGCAGTTGCTGAAGCGACACGCACCGATGGACTGTACTCCATCGACGTCGAGCGCGTGGTGTTGTAACACATGGAATCGTAAATACAAGAATCAGGCAAGTCTAGTTAGCCACGAGTGATGTCACTCAGGATCACGACCGAAGCGACGAAGGGCCCTGTAGGGAACGTGGGCAGAACCGGTGCAGCGTTTGTAGGTAGGCAGCATTCGATTTACTATCAGTGTGCTTGCGTGTTGAGTCTTTATTTCAGGTGGTACGTTTGCTATCTTGTCTTGATGCTCTTTTACCTCATCTTATTTTTCGCCTGAATAAACTGATAACTTGCAACAGTCGCTTAAACGAATACTGTTTAACTTCGTGTTTTTATCCATTATACACGTGTTTATTAATCTGTTTATCTGTCCTCTTCAATTTATCTCGGCTATGTTGTTAATCCATTCATATCATGTGCTAAATTAGCGGCAGATCCGTATGGTGTTTTCGACCTATTTTATTGGTTGTTTCATTTCATGTGATTGGCTGCTGCTTGACATCCCCGGTGTTGACAAGGTGGCTTCCCATTTATTACCCACCATCTCGTCTATACTGGCTCTAGGAGATAGTTGGTTGTTTCAGGAAGGGGCTGGAGTAGGTACCTGTGGCCGTGCTTAGTTCGAAGACTGGTTGCATGCACAGTTCTGAGCGGCTTACGGTCCAGCATCCATCTTGTGTATGATTGATTCCCAAATAGAGTGTGCTTGTGCTTTCCTGTGAAGGATGGTGCGCAAGCTCTGTTTCCGAACCGTCACTCCTATGCGCATGTCTCCCAGTCCTATTCCTTACACTGGATATGGGATGTGTGGATGGAGCTGTGGGTGGTGCGGCGCAAGTCAGCGCTGGTCCCTCCACATGCGTAGCCGTCCTGTGGAGATCAGGTTAAGAGAGAACTCCGGAACCGGGTGCCTCCAACATATATATATATATATATATATATATATATATATATATATATATATATATATATATATATATATATATATATATATATATATATATATATATATATATATATATATATATATATAGCTTACGCCCGTTATAAACCTTTTGTAGCGCTTACTTATTCCTAGCTCTAATCGTTCGCTTCGGTGCCGACATAGCATGGGTACCACATCAGCCCCAGTGTACTAGTAAATGGAGCATCTTAACGAAACTTTACTGACGATTACCGATTAACATAACGCGTTCCGTCATCAACACGGACTGTGGTTGTGCGCACTGTAGAACAAGTAAGTACATAGTTTAGTTTTCGACTGTGCAAAACACGGCTCAGTTTCGATCCACACGTACTAAAGGATCGCAAACTGAATAATTCTCCAATTAAACAGACAAAGTACTGGTGACATTAATTTGGCGAGGCACACGTCAGTTAAACTAGTCAAACGGTCCCATGAAAATCACGGTATCAATTGCATGTTCGTTGGTAGTTCGCGTAGCTATTGCGAAGTTACATTTTTGTTCGTGGATGACAACCATGTGTGTACTTGGTTTGCAGAGTAATATGCCATTGCAGCGGAGTGAGAGGTAGGTTAAGGAAGAGCGAAGTGCTGCAGACGTAGACGATTTGAGCTAGAGGGATTGTTGTGTTTCAGAATGTAGAAGCGTCGGTACACCAGCGTTACTCAAATGGATGAAAGAAGCAACTTATCAGTGCGTGTTCAAAGGTTTTTACGCAGTATTTGCGCTAACCTAAAGGGAAGAGACAGATTCAAAAATGGAACAGTGAACTAGTTATTCAGTATACAATTGGATAAGATGGCCAAGGCTTTGACAGCTTTGAGAAAGTTCAAGATTGCAAAGGAAATACTATACCAGTCTCTAAGGATGTGGTATTCAGCATACAATGATTAAAAACAGGTACGAGATACATGCATGTTAATTGATGAACTGTGTGTGGAAATTAGGTGTTGCCCATCCAACATCGCTGCACAACACGACACGTTTCAACAATAGTTGATCTCATCAGATGGAGATAACGGGCATCAAACACACAAAGGAGCTCTTCAAAAGGACTCACTGATGAGTCTTTTACCCTAGTGCCAAGCGTTACCCGTCATAACTCCGTAGCCAAAGGGATAGATGTTAGGGATAACACTCCAGTGTGCTCGGGTTCGAGACCTGCTACCACTCCTTGGTGTGATCAAATAAAGTCAAAAACGATCCTATTGTTCAGTGATTTCGAGAGTGTCTAACACAATCTCCATCTGATTCATCTATCGTCCTCGTAACGTAATGAACACGGTTCATTTTAATAGGATTCGTAGTCCACATTGTGATTGTACGTCGCAACCCTTTCACACAACCAGTGCTTTAAATCAATAAGTTATATAATACTCGAATTGATACTTCTTCCTAATTGGTCAGCGCTGTGTTCCCATAGATTGTCAATTATTATTTTGGTGTTTCGGAATCCGCTACGGAGCTGGTCCTCCAATACTGGTTTAAAGGGGTGCGAAATTAATTAACCAGAAGAATAGTGAAGGATGTTTTTCTGTTTCACTCATATGGGTATATGTGACAGACGTACCAATAGCAACGATCGGGACAAGCGCTCTGTACAGTGGAACAATGGAACGATGGTATAATACTCATAAGAAAACCCAAGACTTCACAAGTCCCGGGCGATAGTTTATGTGAGTTACCTAAGTTCAGAATTAGGTTAAACTAATGTGAAACCACCATCTGTGGACACTGTATTTTCCACATTAACGTAAAAGTATATCGGTCTATCACGATTTCGTGAGGGTTGGTGATGACAATGTTTTTCTGCCGATGGTCGTCACTCAGTGAACAGAAATCCAATCAACTAATGAATCGCCGAGTCGTGTTTTACAAATGGGTAGCGTGGGCACAGAAAGGACAAAGGTCGAAAGAGAGTCCCACTGCCGGCTGCTTCGAAGGGTATAATAATTGCGGCAGCAGTCCAGCCGACTATTTCAGCTTATGACCCATTAATTTTGTGTTGCAGATTAATTTCAGTAGGTGACGCAACAGTGACAGAGGTTTTCCAAGATCTAGTACGTCAGAATAATGTCATCAGTGATAAATTCCCCTATAAAGTCCTGGAGCTTTTAACAGTAGTTGGCATGCCAGGTGGGACAACCTCCTCGTAATTTTGGTTGCTGCAGGCTGTGGGTTCTCCAACGCAACCACCTCGCATCTTAACCAGAGTTACCAGGCCTGGATCTCTTACTGTACGTGGGGCCTCACATGCCCATTGAGCCTTTGGGGGAAGATGGGGGGATCGACTCGCCGGAACTCACTCTTTAAGAGACTAATATTTTAGGGAACGGTTTCCGATGCCTTAAAGAACTGCACCGAACAACCGAAGTCAACTTGCATCATCACGCAAAGGTTCCACTCCTGCAAAGCGGTTTTTAACATGTCGTCTCTTGGCTTTTATCCATCAATTTGCTTGCGGCGTACATGTACAGTTTTGCAGTTGTATTCCTTAAACGGATCCAGATTTGCCTTTGACCATTCAAAGTGTTATCTCAACAAACCATTACCTTCCTGACAGCCGATCGTCTGCCATCTTGTGCAGTCATTAGCAATATCAGAAATCTGACTAGGTGACAAGCGCGAGGGAGTTAATAAAGAGCAAGAATAACCGCTGCCCCAACACTGACCCTTGTGGAACGTCGAAGTCTACATCAACAGGATCAGAGAATGAGAACCGAACGTGAATTTGAAAACACCGATGAAGGAGGGAAGTTCCTATCATCCAAAGGTCGTTTCCGATTCCCTTCGTTTGCAGCCTTTGGGGTGATCTAAGCTCACGAAGACTTTAGCGATGTTGAGATAGATGACATCATTGCCGGTCTCGCTATTGGCTGTTTCGGTCTGGTTGCCAAATGTTATCAGTAGTTTTATAGTACGACTGATGCTGACTGAATCCTCGCGGCTCCGGTGCTATGACTTTTAAGGTACCTCATTAGTGACACAGTTGTGATCGACGCAATCACCATTGAAAGAAATGGCAGGAGGATCACAGGGCGATAATTGTCGGGTTTCGCACGGATACCACCCTCAAAAATTGTGGTAGTGATATCATACTTCCACATACCAAGGACAGTGTGTTCATCTAGGCATCTTTTTAAAAGTTGGGTCAATAGCTTAGCTATCATCGTATCTGCGACCTGCAGTGCTTTCGGGGGAATCATATCAACTTCCAGGATGATTGGTCAACTACCCTACATTCGTCAAAATAAAGGGGGAACTCAAAGCGACGTGTGTAAATACTGGAGTCTGGAAAAATGGGTCAGTTAAATAACATACGCCGGTAGCGCGTTGGGATATTGAGGTAAGTTAATGCCGTAGAACCTTGGCTTATCCTCGGCGGTTTGAGCAAATCCGTTTTCTGACATGAGTGGGGGAACAACATGCTTAACATTCCAGAGGCTATTCTTACGTTTGTACAGAAGCTTGTTGTTAACACAAAACCTTTTCGCTAGACTCTGTTGTAATACTAACTTGTCCTCACAGATAAGTGTGATAGAGAAATTACGTTGCACCACATAGTCGCCGCAGTTGACAGTACTATGGTTCGTTGCGTACACATGCCACGTTGCTGTCATCACTGTCATGCCTTTTCGGGTTCTGCTCTGAATGAATGATTGTTCTTTTACAGAAAG
>CALYDF020006281.1:0-13537 GCA_944474145.2 Dicrocoelium dendriticum
TTTCAACACCCGCTGTTAGATACGTTCGTGCCCATACTGTGTAACATGCCTAGGTATCGCAGCACCTATGAACTTGAGAGATACTCCAGTTACAAGGGGGTCATCCACCGTGTTATTCCCTTCAACCTGTGTATTGCAAAGACCCGCTTGCACTAGGACTGAGGTATGTACATTTTGCACTTGAGTTGTATTTTGTTTAATTATACCGTAGCTAAAGGACTCGACTTCCAAGCTTGCAAAGACCCGTGGTTTTTATGTGTTACACGAGCCCCAATCGAGTCTGTCGTTTACATAAACAACTTATCGCTACAATAGAGTATACAGCCACATCTGTCAAAGGTTGAATAATTGGATATTATATAATCTACTTCTCCTAAATCGGCTAAAACAGTTTGTGCACTTTTCGAAAGCCGAATGAAAGACAGGAAGCAAAGAGATGTATTGTTCTTGTGATTGCGTCAAAGCGGTTATCAGAAAATCTATAATAGTACGGCCTTCTAAAGAATATAGCACACGACATTTGCAGCATACACTAACGATAAGATGTCATCGTTTTACTGTACTTCTTATTCGTGCATCATTCCACCTGATAACCATATCGACGGCATTTGCTTCCGTATTCATATATGTGTCTCTATCTACTGTTGAGGCCCACACTTCTGACTAAATTTATGACTGCCATTTAGGTGCACATTTAAGCCATCTTCCAACACTAGAGGAATATGGCTGTTATTCTTACATTCAATCCATACGCATACACGTTCGTAGTGTTATTGTTCAGGTGGGTTATTGTTTCTCCATAACATTTGTGGAAGTGCATACAAAGTGTGAACTAATGCCCGCTCGCAAAACCGCAATACTGCAAATTGAACCAGGGACGTTTTTATATCTCAACTGATCTCTCATGTTGGATAACTAAGTGGCATTCATTGGATTGAATAATCCAGACTAAGAAGGCAGCATATGTGTCATGTTTATTTGCGTGATGAGTATGCTTGAATTTCAGAAGTAAATATTGTTTGTGCTCCCCAGTGTGGCTGCGCGTGATGTGATTGTTGACGGGGTACCTACCTGTCTGATACCCACTACCACCTCTGTACTGGCTCTAGGAGAAAGTTGGTCGTTACTGTACGGAACGGAATGCACCGTCCTCGTAACAGTGCTAGGCACAATTGTGGTTCCATGCAATCTGTGTGGAAGAAGCTACGGTCCAGCCACCGCCTTGTGTACGTGTGGCATGTATCATTTCCCAAATAGATCGGAATGCATCTGTTCTGCTTGTTGAAGGATTGTGAGCCGGCTCTGTTGATAAAACGTGGCTTCCATCCACATGCTTACCGGTTTTATTTCTTCGGTTTTACACCGGATATCAGGGGTGTGGGTGGAACTGTGTGTGGTGCAGCGTAAGCCACCCATAGTTCTCTGTAGGCGCAGGATTCCTGCGGCTGTGCCCAAGGAGTCCACAATGACAGGCAAATCCGGATACGGATGCCGCCTCGCAATTTAACATTCGGCCAAAGCAGAAGAGCCTATGGTGCGCAGAGGCTTGTGGTGGCTAGATCCTTAAACATGGTCCACCCATTGCTGATACTGTTGTGTTGTGGGCTCATGTCCCGGATGCCTCCACATGGCAACCGCTGGGTGGGAGTTGGACTATACCATCTTCTTAGCTAAGAGCTAGGATACACCAGTTCACATGATTCAGTACACTTACCATGTGCTAGACCCGCTGCCTTCCGGGTGTACATCTATTCGAAGGCTTTGGCTGAGGACCAGAATCATTCTCCTGTCAGGTGTGGGCGCCCTGCCAGTAACCTAGTCTATCCTCTCCGGATGTTAGGAAGTGGTCGATTGCCCTCTTCCCTTAAAAGTTACTCATGGGAGACAGCAGCTCCACGGGTTCTAAGCTCACAGCTTGCTTGGCGTAGAGCACGAATGCCACTCATGTTCGCTGACTTTGGTAGGAAAACTCCGGGTGTTCAGTGTTTTGCTAATGCTGGTCTCAGACCCGGCAGCCGCTGAGCAAATTAACGCAAACCCGCCAAAACCATCCTGCATCTGACCGTTGTCGCAGGTGGGTATTCTACTATTGTCACAAAACACAAATGAATTCTTCCAGATCTTCAGGGGCTGTGTAGGACGGACCTCAAGCTGATCCCAGCCTGTCGCTGCAATCGCACTCCCGAGCTGAATCTGTTCCCCACGACCTTGTGGGGCAGGCTATTGGGCCAGAGGCTCTGAATGGCGTCCCTCAAGCAAACATTTACTCACCAATCGTCTGCTGGGTCAAGGTATTGTGAACAAATGCTCCGGGCTGAGTCCCTCAAGTAAAGCTCCGAAGCCCAACCACCACCTCGCGTGCGATTGTCCACCAATGCAATCGTATGCCTGAGCGCAAAGCACTCAGCATCGGATGCTGGAACTTGCGCACACTATTGGACTGGAATTCCAGTTTGCTTCCCGAGCGACGCACTGTACTGGTCGCGATGGAACTGGTGTGGAACAAAACTGATATTTCGGCGCTCAGCGAGACCCGCCTCGCCGAGCAAGGTAAGTTCCATGCTGCTGGTGCCGGCTATACGTTCTACTGGGTGAGAAACGCCACCTCAACACCACTGAATCAGTGGATCGACCAATTTATCGATTAGGACAGCTGAACTTCTGCCTCGCTTTGAATCGCTAACCTTTGTCGCGCTTCACCAGCCTATCCCGCTCCAACTTTCTATTTTATAATTGTAAACGCCTGATGAGATTTATCGAAAAGAGTACTCTTCGCTACCCTGTGTTTTATTAATTTCACTTTGATTTGCCTCAATCCTACGCTGCATCGCTGCTTACCCACTTACCGGCTGGATCGATAGCACACACGTCACCTATCTACCTTAAGGAACGTGTGACTCATACGGCCGCGACAAGCCTGAACCCGCTGATCTCAAACCAGCGCCGATAGCCACACAACGGTGCGTCAGTATCTCTGCCCTCTTGCTACCCCTTAAAACAGCACGCCTACTGTGAACATGTCTCGTATGAAGAGCAAATGCGATTCATGTGCTAAAGTGGCAAAAAATGGTCTGGTGTGTATTATGTGTTTGAAATCCTATCACACTACCTATCTTGGGAACGGGTCGACAAAAACAAACACAGCAGAGGCGTTTTGGTTCTGCCAATAATGCAATTCTATCCTATTTATTAGCTGCCTATCTGTGCTACTGCAGAGGTATAAAAGACTAACCGAAGCGGTCAAGCGACTGGTGAGCGCCCGAGTTACATCCATGGGAGGAAACGGACCTGCACTTGTGAGTGAAAATAACACCCCGAATTCCCTAGTCAGGCCGAAGAAGCGAGCCAGGCGTCCCAACCTAACCCCAACGACAGCCTCCAGCAGTATCAACTCCATTCTCTCTCCCTCCTATAAATAAAAACATGGCCTGCAGCGCGCCTGCCTCAACTTCTGTGCTGCACCTAGTAGTCTTTTCGCTACACACGAGACCATAAGCTACAGTCAACCAGCGATAGTGAACAACCCGGCAACGTACGCATCGCTTGCCTCCAAGCAAACACCGGAAAGAGCACCGGTAACCTTTGTGCCCGAACTAGAGAAAACTAAAGTGTCGCAGCACGGATGGCACCCACCAGTGTCGTTCACAAATTCAGCAAAAACACCGGATACTAAGGCACAAAATCCAAAACCCGTAGCCACCAGGCGCAACCATGGTGCCCTAAACCTTGTATGCACAAATGTCACCGAATCCAAATCCAATACAATTAAGGGTAAGTTGACGGACGATCGAAATCAGTGGGGTTCCATCTGTACGTTGATCGGTGTCCATGCTAATCCCACGATATTAAAAAGAATCTCACGCCACCCAAACGCGTTGCAGTACGACGAACTCCGGTTACTTCGGGTAACACTAAACTCGGCTGACGAGACTGATGCCGTTCTGCTGTCTGCGAATCGTCTCCGCAACGACTCGAGTGGAGTGCGCATACTACCCGAAATTCAGTGGAAAGAACATTCAATGGATCCCGCTAACAAAGAGAGATACAGAAAAAGTCAAGATAACAAAACAGCAATTGCACACGGTGTTCCTGAGCTTACTGATTCCTCTTCCGACGATGCTCAGATGTACGACCGCGAGCAATGACACTACATCCGGGAGGCTCTTTCTCTCGAAAATGTGGTGGTCACCTTGTTGACAAGGATCCCCAAATCACCAAACTATAAGGGGTGCGGTCCCAGGCTGTTAAAACTTGTGTTACAGTCACAACTAATGGCGAAAACCCTACTAAAGTACTGTACTAAATTCCGTCGCAGATTGCCAACAGAAATTCGTTTGAAAGCAGCAGGAACATCAGCACCTTCTAATGACAATTCAGTAGAGGCACTACTCTTAATAACAACGCCAACTGCAGGACCCGACTCGGGGACGGTTTTATGAGTATCCCTAATATCCGGAGGGACACGGCAGAGCACGAGCAAACACCGGCATTTGGCGCATCTGATACCTGTTTATATATAAAATATTTCTCCGGAGTATACAACCCATCCAAAATACGATTAGTCGCCGACTTTTATTGGTCGGCGTAAACTCACTTGCTTCATCCATCCAATCTAACACACTTTTGGTCTCCGAGAAGCTCTCATGCATGCACACAAATGCCCATGGTCTAGTCAGCAAATTAGCTAAATTAAGACTTTGACACGCGTCAGCAGCTTGGGACCTCATCGCTGTCACCGAAACGTGGTTGCACTGCGAGATAACGGATGCTGAGGTTGCACTAACGGGCATGTCCGTTGTCCGGAAGGATCGAACCGGCAAAGGTGGTGAGGTAGCCCTATATTTTCGTAACAACATGCAATGCGAACGCATAAACGATTCGGAAACCGAGGTATCTAACGCCATTTGGTGTAATTTCCGGCTAAGAGGGAACAATCTTGGCCTATTGGTTGTTGTTTACCGCCCACCATCGTCTACTCCTGAGATGGACTGCAATTTGTTGGCTGCGTTGAGGCAAGTGATAAAGCGGAAGTACAGTCACATTCTAGTCACCGTTGACTTCAACTTACATGCCCTCGAATCCCAGGCCACACCAGCAGAGCAATTCAAATCAGAGTTGCAAGATCGGGTTTCAGACTACCCTCTTTACGGCCACGTCACTACCCCCACCAGATTCAGGGGAACTGACAGACCATCCATTTTGGACCGAATAATCACCAATGAAGAACTGATGGTCGGGAGAGTGATAACAGATACTCCTTTGTGCTGCAGTGATCATGCGACGCTATTGTTACATTACATGTGTTACGCGGATTATCCAATAGAGCATACGGAGGAATATCGTGTCGTAACCAACTATGACGACATGTCCGACCTCACTGATGCAACCAGCTGGTCGTTCATAGCCGAATTAACCCCTGAGGTGGCCTGCGGAGAAATCGACAAAAGATTTACCAAGCTCGTGGCAAGGACATCTGAAACCGAACTCTGCCGGCCTAAAAGGATGAAGTCTTTTGTAATTAGCCGGACATGTGAATGCATGGGATTAAGGGACTTGGCACGACACACCTATATAGCCTCCCCGAACGACCATACTTGGGATGTCTACACAATCCAAAGGAACCACTGTGTCAAACACTTCCGGGAGGATAAACGTAAGAACCAACAAGGTCTAGTGGAAAAGTTTTGCTCCAATCCCAAACTGCCTTACAGACACGTAAACCATTTGCGCCGTGTTAAGCGCGGTATTCCTGCTCTGCACACAGCATGCCGGTTAGCCCAAACCGCACAAGAGGCGGCCAACGTTCTTGGATAATAATTTGTTCGTACCTCCCAAAGCGTGCAATCATCATACATCCGGCCTAAGCGGATAACGCCGCCATTATGGCTAAATCACATATAGTTCACCTCCGCAGCTGTACTGAAGAGGCTGATGTCTCTGCGCGAGTTCAGCTCCCCATGAGCGGACGGCATTCTTCAGAAAGCGTTGAAAGTTGCTGTCATGTATTTGGCAGGACCACTGGCAATATTCTTTCAACTATGTCTGAAAGAGATGCACGTCCTCACGTTGTGGAAGCAGGGAATCATCACGCCAATCTACAAAAGTGGCAGTCGTAATGAACCAGCAAATTAGCGTCCGATAACACTACTTCCTGTGATCTCCAAGGTTATGGAGTCTATCGTAGCTGAGGGTTTAATGAGGTACCTGGAAAACGACAAAATTCTCGTTTTGGAACAGCGTGGATTTCACAAAAATCGCTCCTGTACCATTAATCTCTTGACTGCTCGTGCTAACTGGACGGAATCTGTGAACGCTGGTGTAGGAGTCGACTCAGCCTACTTGGATTTCTCAAAGGCAATCGACCGTATACACCATCGCATTCTCCTCCACAAACTCCAGAAATATGGAATTGGAGATCCTGCTCTGGGCTGGATAGGAGACTTTCTTGTGCAACGTCACCTGAATGTGAGGGTTGGAAGCGGCCTATTGGAATCCATCGAAGTTCAGTGCGGGGTACCTCAAGGCTCGGTAGTTGGACCCTGCCTGTTCCTAGTTTTCATAAATGATCTCGCGAGCGTGCTATCTTCTAACTGTTGGCTTTTTTGCTCATGATCCAAAGGTATAGCGTACTATAGCTGCAGTGGAGGATCACAGAGTGTTACAGGAAGACCTGGACTAAGCTTACACATGGTCCATCGAGAACATGCTGCTTTCAACGTCACCAAGTGTAAATTTCTCAGCGTACGGCACAAGTGTATGCACAAGTGCCGCCCAGGACCACAAGTTCTACAGCGGGCTTCTCACGAGTGCGATCTCGGCGTGATATTTCAAGACCACCTCGGTTGCTTGAGGCAGACTGAAAAGGCAGTTAAGATAGCAAACTAGTACCTCGGCCTTCTTTGCAGAGCTCTCGGGAAGTTGGACCATTCAGTCTTTCCAAAAATGATTAGTGCGTACGTGAGGCCGCACGCGGAATACGCTATTCAAGCGTGGCAACCCTGGCTCAAGCACCATCTCACCGCGCTCGATACTGCACAACGTAGGCCAACGAACAGCGTCAGAGGTTCGACCAGCGTCCCCTACCCACTCAGGCTGAAGACCCTCAAAATATACATTGGACGTTATCGGCGTCTAAGGGGCGATCTCATAATTGTATACCTGATCCTAAGAAACCCCAACCACCCATGCCACTCCCTTCTGATACTCAGTCCAAACACCCCGCTAAGAGGGCATCAGTTTAAGCTGGTCACGCAATACAGCCGCCTGGAATGTCGGCGAATCATTTTGTCCCTTCGAGTGTCACAGCCTTGGAACGCCCTCCCGGAACATGTAATTATTGCACTCACCCTATTCCTTTTCAAAAAACGCCTTGACGATACTCTGTCACATTTACACTACGTGCTATAGCTCATGACCACCAGATGCTGGCACTAATGCACAACGGACAGTGGATAGTGCCATAACCCTACTCTACAATGAGTCACTCCAAACCCCTTGCAAAAAATTTGATAAACGCTACTACTATAGAAACTGGATTTCTGTATCCCATGGACCCGAGATAGCTGCACACGAGTAAGCGTTGTCCTGGCTATTTTTAATTTTTAACGCTTATTACGTAATCAATAACCATTCCTCTTACTGCTTTGTGCGTGTACATTCTAATTTCAAACTCCCTTTATACGACAATGCAGTTACATCTGTAATCGCCCGAACTGATGACTCCATTATCCCTTGATCTATCTATTTTTCGCACTAAAAATCCTACGGGACATGTCAAGCACCAGCTTTTTTCCCGTTATAAATCATTGTTCATTGTTCACTGTACACCTAGCTATCCTCCGTGATAAGGTCTTTGCCGAGGTGGGAGAAACTATTTTTGTTGTGTGCTTCCAACTCGCGTGTTGAGTGTGATGCATCGGTGTGGTCAGATGTCATGCGTCCGCTTGGCATTGGATCAGCGAGTGCGAACGGTGACCGGCTGCTCTCACTGTGTGCCACTCACGGTCTGACGATAAGGAACACCCGGTCTGCACTGAGTGCGAGTGATATAGCAACTTGGACGCATCCACGCAGTGGTCACGCTCATCTGCTCGACTATCTCTTCATAAGTCAGCGTGATATGCGTGAAGTGCACATGACACGTGCACCGTGCTGGGTAGATTGTGGCACTGATAACAAGTTGTTGCGGACCAAACAGTACAGATATTTTTACAAACATATATATCGCACTCCTGCTGCGAACCGGCGGAAATTTAAACTTCTTTCCTTAGGTACGGTGAAGAAGAGGATGGAGTTGGAGAGGGCGATGGCTGTATGCCTGTGTGAGGCAGAATGCATAATCACTGTGGGTGACCTATGGCACCACATTTGGGACAAGTTTATTACTGCGGCTGATGAGATCATTGGGTGCAAAAAGTGTAAGCGGCTTTATCGGCTTGATGAGAACAATGCGGCTATTGGCACATTGATGTCTGAGAAGAAGGCCACATTTGCTGCACATGTGGCAGACCCCAGTGACTTGGGAAAGAAGAATCAGTTCCACAGAATTCGATAGAAACTGACCAGAGAGCTCCTTCTCATACATAATGAACGGAAAAGATGAAGCAGTTAGAATACTCCGCCGAATGCCGCCAACACAAGGAATTCTTTGACTCTTTGAAGGCGGCGTCTGGAGCGAGGTTGGAGCTGCTGAGGACACTGCTCGATGCTACTTCAGACGTTGCCTGCACACAGACTGCAGACATAATGCAGATCTGCGGAAATAACTTTGATCATCGCTTGAACGGTTGTTCGAGATTGACTAAACTGTGTTGCATGGGCTGCAGCAACACGAGATGAAGACTTGTTTTGCCGGCACACCGACTGGGGATGAGCCGCATAGAGCAATTGCTCAGTTACGAAACTTGAAGTCGGTCGGTGCCGAGTAGGTGCCGACTGGAGTATTTTAATACGCCGAACCCGTGTTGGTGAATGCGCTGCACCACATGATGTGAAGCATATGGATAGAGGAGGAGGTGCCTTCTGAGCTGAAGAACGCCCTTGTGCTACCACTGTACAAGGGCAAATGAAGCAAGCAATGTTGCACGAATTATCATGGAATCAAGTTGCTGAAATCTGTGGGTAAAGTGCTTGCCCGAATCCTGCTCAACCGTTTTATCAGTCAGGTTGTGGAACCGAAAGTGGCAGAAGAGCAACGTGGATTCCGTTCGGGTTGCAGCATCATCGATATGGCGTCTAAGGCCTATCAGTTGCAGGAGAAGTGCATAGAACGACACCAGCTATTTTACTCGCTTTTTGTTGATTTCGTCGAGGAATTTGATGTGCTAGACCGCGAGGCATTCTGGCTGGTGTTGGGTAAGTTTGTTTGACCGAGTAAGTTTTTAAGTTTAATTGAATGTCTGCACAGTGGTATGCGAGCAGGGGTGCAACTGAGTGGAGAGACCTCGTATGACTTTGAATTTGTCTATGGTGTGAAGCAAGGCTGTGTCTTAGATGCTGCCCTGTTTACTATTTAACATGCCATGATGCCATGCGCGTTTGATGTGGCTTGTGCTTATGGTGTTCGTGTGGAGCACCGTATTGTTGGCGCGTTGCTGAACATCCGTCGTTTCTGTGCGAGAACAACAATTATCTGTAAGTTGCCGTTCGCTGACAACTGTGCGTTGTTTGGACATATCGTTGATGTGTTGTAGCACATGACTTGTGCTCTGGCTTCGACAGTGGCCAAGTTCGGGCTCACCATCAACACAAGCAAACTGTCTGTCGCTTTCAGGCTTCACCGGAGATGCAATCTTCAATTTTGCCGCGAATCAGCTTTGGTGCTGAAGAATTTGAAACCACCTCCCGCTTATGCTACCTTGGGAGCGTGATGTCGACTGGCCAGCAGCTAAATATTGGGCTTCGTATCCGCGTCTCAAAGGCAGCTGCGGCATTCGGAAAGCTAGAATACCGAGTGTGGAACAAACATCAGCTAACTATTTACACGAAGCTGATGGGGTACAAATCCATGGTAGTGTCCGTTCTTCTATACGGCTTCGGAACATGGTTGATATACCAGCGAGAGGTGAGATATCTCGAGCAGTTTCGTCAGCAGTGTGTTCGACGGATTCTGCCCATCGATTGGTGCGACGGAATTGCAGACACGGTGTTGTGACGAAGTAGTATACACGCAGTAGAGTGCATACTTTTGCTGAGACAGTTGCGATGGCTCGGTCATGTTTGGCTTGTGGATTCAACGCGGATGCCGGAGCAGCTGTCATATGCTCAGCTGAATGCTAGGAATCGATATTTAGGGAAACCGAATCTTCGTTACCAAGACATGTACAAAGTGAGACTCTCACGTTCTGATGTTGATTGCTGGTGTTGGGAATCGAAGGCGGTTGATCGGCGTGCATGGCGCAGTCTCATCACGAAGGTAGTTACCGAGATGCAAGAGAAAGCCCTCGTGAATGCAGAGAAGAAGCAGCAATTGCGGAAGCGCCAGGCACCGATGGTCTGTACTCCATCGACTTCGAGCTATAACACATGCGGCCGTGAGTGCCTAAGTCAGCAAGGCCTATTGAGCCACTCCGGACTAACAACAAAAGGACAACGGTGCAACGCTGGTAGATACGCTGCATTCGATTTACCAAACCGCGTACTTGCATGCTGAGTTACTTTATTTCAGATGGTGGGTGTTACCTTATCGGTGTTATTTTCTTACCACCTTTGAATGTGTACGTGAATAATCAAGTAAACTACAGATTTTGCTTAGACTAAAGGTGGTTAACTTCGCTTATTTTTTCCTCCTTACGTATGTGTCTTGATCCCTTTTTCCGCCATCCTGAATCTATCACGGACATTTTGAAAATCCATTTATTTCGTATGCCAATTTATCGGCATATCCTTACGGTGTATCCGACCTATTTTATTCGATATTTCATTGTATATGATTGGTTGTTGCATGACATCCCCGGTGTGGCTGCGCTTGATGTGCATGTTGACAAGGTGCCTACCTGTCTATTACCCACTACCTCGTCCATACTGACTCCAGGAGACAGTTGGTCGTTGCTGGAGGGGACGGGGTGCACGGTCCTTGTGGCCGTGCTAGAATCGAAGAGTGGTCCGATGCACTTAGTGTGTAGCGGACCACAGTCCAGGCATCGCCTTGTGTGCGCTTGATTCCCAAATACAGCGTGCTTGTGTTTGTCTGTGAAGGGGTTTGGGCTGGCTCCGTTGATGTAACGTGGCTCCCATCCACATGCCTCCCGGTCTTATTCCTTCGGCTCTGCACTGGATATGGGGTGAGTGGATGAAGCTTTGTGTGGTGCAGCGCTAGACAGCCATGGTCCCTCTGTATGCGCAGGCGTCCTGTGGCTGTCCCTGTGGAGAGAGTCCTGATTGGCAAATTCGGAACCGGATGCTGCCAACCAACAGTTGGACAATAAACAATTGGCAGTGCTACAACAGCTGAGTAAAAACAACAAAAACGGGGAAAAGAAACTGTTAGCAAAAAGGTTAGGAGGGTTCATGTGTTGCCTGAGCGCTGAGCTTCCCGATTACCCAGGTCGAGGAAGAGGGTTGACTTAAGGCACCCCACCCCGAACCTTTGGTCTTAAAGACCTGACCCGCAAGGCAGCGGGACGATTCATGAAGGTTTCTGAATACGAAGACCGTTGACAACCAGGTAGCTCATTCGCCTTCTTTTGGCTCGGTTGCAGTCCACACAGAAGCCTGTTGTCAGCAAGGTTGTGTATCCGTCCTCCGTAAGTCCCTCACCTCTGGGTGCAGAATTGAGTGCTCAGTGACACTATAGTCCTCATGCTGGCTTTGACACGGCGCCGTAATAGCTCTAGTGGTATTTGTTGGAGAACCAGGTGACCTGCCCAGAACTCCCAAAGCTCTGAAACGCCGCAGCTGATTGTCCGCGACTGCTTATTTACCTCGCCTCCAAAGCAGACGAGACTTATACGCAATTACTTTCACAAGGAAGGCATTTTCTTATTAAAACCTGTTTGTTAGGCCTCCAGACGTAGCGACAAATATGTCAAAGTTGACGAGTTGGCAATCCTTTTGATGCGGGAAGTTCTAACATCGGCAGAATAACTTGTAATCCTTAGTCAGGTGACAATAGACAATGATGAACCATGATTTGTCACGGGATAAAGGCAAGTACTCGACACGTCCCGTAGGATGGTTGGGGTATGTAAATGAGTTCGAAATGACTGTGAGTCATTCACCGAGCGTCTACTGCGATAAATGCATTGATAAATAACCTCGGCGTAAGATAAAAATAGTGTATAAGCATACAGAAATACACGGGGCACAATGATCATTGAAGTATAGCGTGAGAAAAGTAAAATATGGTCGCTCATTTATGCACCGCCTTCTTGGGTTAATTTGACACATAAATTCTGTAGAAGAGCATGATTGGCGTAATCCAAAATGCCTTAGTTTAGGTAACAAAGTGTTGGGCGCTAAGAGAAACATACAATCATTCTTTCCGAAAATGTTCAAAGTAGAGGAGGATACAACTGAGTCTGGGAGTGCTTTCCAGGTTTGGCAAACCCAAAAGGAAATGTAATTAAGTGGACACTCTAGACGGCTATATTGTTCCCTCAATTCCAAACAGTTACCTCTGAACTGCGTGTTGTGGTTAAGTTTCAGCAAATGTCGGCAAACGTGGCTGGGGTCGTTCAATATTTGGTACCCTTATATGAGATGGCCACGAAGCGTTCGGTAGCGTCTGCTGAAAACTCCCAGCAACATCAATCTTCGGTGGTACGAGTGACAGCGCAGGCTCTTTACATCCTTTGTTCCTCTTCGTCGTGGTCCTCTAGTGTCTCTAGGTCGCGCTTCAACCAAGGTTGCCAAGCTTGGATAGCGCATTCAACAAGCGGGTGCACCTAGGAATTGTACATCATTGGGATGACTGATGGGCCAAATCACCCGAAGGAACTTCGCAGCAGGCCGACGTGCTGGTTGCCTCTTTTCGTACCCACCTCTGCCTGTTTTGAACAGTTGAGGTCACTCTGTACGAGCACACCAAGGTCACGTTCCTGGGAGCTGGTTTGCAATCCGTGTACCCCAAGCAAATCCGTGTAGTCATGTCAGTGGCATAACTGAACAACACGACATTTGTTTACATTGAATGGTAGCGCATTCAAAACTGACCAGCTCTAAATGGTGTGAAGATCGCACTGGAGCCGTTCCTGATCCTTGGATCTTCTGATTTTTCGCCACATCTTGATACTATCCGCAAAAATTGGAAAATCGTAAGTGATTGATGTCACTAAATCGTTTATGAACACCAAGAGTAGACGAGGCCCATGCACCGAGCCATGTGGTGCACTACACCACATCAATTGCACCATACAGAGTTTCCCGGACTCACAATTCCAACCGGCCTTCAAGGATAAAATAGCTTATCCCGCCCAAGATTGGGTCGCCAATGACCTATTACTGAAGCTTGTGAAGAGGAACTTCATGGTTTAAGCGATCAAACGCTTTTGAGAAGTACAGGTAGAAGAGCTAGACTTCTGCTCCATCATCAGCTGCT
>CALYDF020006282.1:0-13529 GCA_944474145.2 Dicrocoelium dendriticum
CGTTTGTTTTTTTCTTAGACCTTAGACTTTTCCTTCATAACGGTGACCCCTTTCAAGTTGCGTCGTACGATTTCAGCTTTGGATTGACCTGCCTAGTTGACACGAAGTTGCTTCGATCGCTGTGTTGTCAGGTTTCGCCGCGAACCAGGTGGTTGATGTGTTGGGGCATGTAGGAGATAATCTGCTTCACCAGCGTCGGCCAGTCTGTCCATAGAGAACTGCGCTGCTGTCACTTGTTGTTGCAGTTGTCCACCAGTCCCTGCTTCTAGCAGCTGATTGACATGTCTCACCAAAATTGCTGTTCCCACCTGGATGCCGTAGATCACCTTACCACGTTTGCGTAGCACACGGCCTATGGCCCATTTTGGATAGTAGGTGCTGTAATCTCTTGCCAGAACTTATTACCTAACATGAAAGGCTCGTTTTTGAGCATGATGTGGCATGTTGAATTGACCTTCCATCTGAAAGTTGCGGGACAGTAAGTGTTCCTTCCTGGGTCTGAACGCATCATGCTGTACACAAATTTTCCTTTGTAACAGAGCTTCAGATGTGCATAGTGACTTCGGTGTCTGTGGATTTGGAGCTGTGTGATAAGTAAAGAGAACAAACTGCTTATAATGCCATAAGATAATTGGCGGCTTAAGTTTGTTAAGCTCGTCGCTTGGTGAGGGGGCTACCCTGTCCTCTGCACGGCAGTAACGTGTAAGTCAGTGGATAGTGAGCGGCGCTATATCACATCTAGTAACTTATTCACGATGGTCGTTGCCGTCCCCCGTAGCTCAGTGGTCTCAACCACGGACTGGCAACAGTCGAGTTGCGGTTTCGAGCCCTACCAAGGGTCCGATGGAATGCGCACTGCTGATGATTCCCGAAAGGATGAAACGCGCGTACAGTGCTTTTCCGGGCGTGTGGCTGCTGTCTGAGTGAGCCTAGATGTGACGAAATTCTACCTATACCATTCAACTCCCCCTACTACTCCTCTGTAAAGAGAAATGTGTCAAGAATCTTTTCAACGTGCCTCCTCCCTTCTTCTTTAGCAAGGCTCTTTTGTGGGTATCCACAGCGTTTTGCTTGCCCGTTTGACTGTGGGTGGAATGGTGGAGACCTTACATGGACGATCGCGTTTCAACGATAGAAGTCAACAAATTCAGAGAAGGTGAACTGAGTACCATTGTCCGAATACCAACGTATGGGGAACACCGAAATGAGAAAATACCTGTCGAAGCGCAGAGACAGTGGCTCCCGCGGTAGTTTTCCCCATTGGAATCACGTCAGGCCATTTACTATTGGCATAAACAACGATGGAAGTATCATGACCGTCAGCTGGATCCGGGAAGTCGACCTGCACTCTGGACCATGCTTCTGTACGTATTGGCCAGGATGGAAATTCTATTTTCCTTGGTTGTTTAAAGACACTGGCACATTGGGGACAAGTCTTCGTTAAATCCCCTACCTTGGATTTAATCTAGGGCCAATACATGTAGCTTCGTACAAGCGATTTTATGTGATTCATTCCTGGGTGGCCAGTACGAAATTGTCGGAGGACTCTGTCTTGAAGGATGACAGGAATGACAACGCGATCTGAGAACAGCAGACTATTGTTGACGACTGATAGTGCTTCTGTCAGTTTGAAATGGTTGAAGCTCCGGATTTCTAACTCCTAGGCCAGCCATTTAGGTGAAAACTGATCACTTGTTATAGGTAAGAATCATGACGACTCGCTTCCTGCACCATGTCAAACATTACAAGTAGGACACCGGAAATGTCATACACTACTTCATTTACTTGGGGTGCTACGGAGATTTGAGTAACCAACAAATCCTCTGGTACCGGAAACGGTATACAAATTAAACGAGGAAACGCTGCCGCCTGACCAAGGTTGTGTGTACATTTATAGTTGATGACGAAATCGTAACCATACAGAACCGTTGCACAACCTTGGAGAAGACTAGCAGTGCAGACCGGAATGTCTTTCTGCGACTCGAAGATTGCAGTCAAGTGTTTATGGTCCTTGAACAGCTTGAATTTTCGTCCATCTAGCATTTGTGAAATCGCTTGACTGCAAACACTATAGCCAAATCTTCTTTGCGCTAGGGTGAGCGATCTGGCTGTATGTGCCACAGCTTTTCCCGAACCATTGGGGAAAATATGGGATATGACCCCCCCTAATTTCGTAGTCTGATGTGTCAGCAGCAAACACGACCTCCAGCTCCGGATTGAAATGCGTACGCAGTAGATCAGCACACAATCTAGAGTCGACATCATCAAATGTGGCTTGATATTCAAGAGACCATACAAATTTGCGATCCTTTACCAGAAGTGCATTTAGCGGTCCTTGTAGCCGATGTATCTTGAAAACAAAAAAGCGCTTATGACTGATCAACCCCAAGAATGGTCGGCGCTTCGCGACATTTTCAGGGGAGGCATCTGTTTGATTGCATTAATATTGGAAGGATAACGGCAGCCATCCTTGTTGATGATGAGGCATAGATAATTTACGCACTTCATGCCGGTATTGCACTTTCTGTGTTCAAGTGTAATCCATAGTCATTGACGCGGTGGAGAACTGCTTTCAGTCTTTCCTTCAGCTCTCGATGGGCAGACCCTGTGATTATGATGTCGTCCAAGTAAGCTGCGACCCGATAATCCAGCTTACATCGTGTCAATAATTTGATGAAAAATCTCGGGAGCTAATTTCACACCAAACGGAAAACGATTGAACTGGTAAAGACCACGGTACCTATTAATTGTCAGCAAATCCTTTGAAGCATCGTCGAGATAAGATTGAAGATAGGCATCTGATAAATCTAGCTTTACAAAGTAAGCGCCACCACTGAGCTCAGCAACTAAAGTTTCTGGGAATGGTATAGGATACTGGTACCTTATTAAAGCAGCATTCAATCCTGTATAGTAGTCAGCATAGTTAAGAACGGGTCCATTACTATTCTTGACGACAACCCTAGGTGCTGCGCATGATGAATATTTCACATGTTGGATGACGCCGTTTTGCTCCAAACGACCATGTTCCACATCAACAACAGGAAGCGCAACGTATGGTACTGGTCTTTTGGGTCGGAATGTCAGTTTGGCACCGTCTTTGAGAGTAAGGCTTGTTTTGGTATTTGTGCATCTTACAAAGTCGTTGCAAAACCCAAACGGTAATTTCCTTCTTGGCTGCTCGATCAGGTTTTGTTTACTTTGTCACCTTCTGAAGAGGGCCTCGTATATCCGAGCCGGAGGGTATTGCAGACTTGACTCAAAGGAACGCCGAACAGGTAGCGAGTCTGGACCCAGTCAAGTCCAAGCAGATTCCAATGTGACAGCTCCGTAATGTGCACGACAACGTTTGCACGAGCAGCGCTATGCTGCAGCTCACCAACTGGAGGAAGTTGAGCTCTTGAAGAATTAAATGCAACATGTGTCGTTCTGCTAATTGACGGAGCACCAATATATTGCCAAGTTTTGCTGGAGATAATTGTGATGTCTGAGGCTGTATCCAGCCGAAGGCACTTGTTGCCCGTTCACATGAACTACGAGGCACTTTCTGCGAACCACTTGCTCATCAGTGTAGGCCATGGATCGGTAATGCGTTTCTTATGGCGCCGTTTATGACACTTGTGGCAAACTTTTTTCAGGAATGGGCATACTCGAACAAAATGCCACTCATCACATCTCCAACAGGCAGCCGGGGATTTGGGATTCTCTCTGGGCTTTCATGCTCGGCTCCACTTGGAAGCGATTTCTTTGAAGTGATTTTCAATACACTAAGACTTAGGGTTGACGGTTTCTCTTCAGTATAAACGTGTCACGCTTGAGGTTTAGTACTCTTTGGCATTCAGTAATGATGGCGTAGAGAGCCATTTGCAGTTCTGGCTTATGTTTACTCAGCAGCCTGATGCGAATCTCTGCACCCCATGGGGAATGTAGGCCACAGATAAAAATCAGACATTTGAACTGATCTTCGGTGATGGTTCTGATGTCAGATAATTCGCACTCATGATTAACGATGTCAGCGTTAGTGACATAGACGTCAGCGTCCATTTCGGTTAGCTTCAGGCATTGATTTCACTTGCTGAAGCTGGGTGACTGCTCTCCAAATATCAGGGCCAAGCATTTGCCAGTGTCGATAGTTCTGGGGCGAAAGAAAATTGACATACCTGGAGTGCTCTGCTGCTCCAATTTTCATTAACAGTATACGGAATTTCCAATCGTGAGCATGGTCACCAAGTCCAACGTGGAACACATCTTCGTAACGTTTGAACCAGCATTCAAAGATGAGGACAGAATCAGAGTCCCACGAAAATTCGATAATGCTGTTAGTGATGGCTTCTATCGATGCGGAAGGCCTGACGGTTGTAGACTGTGAAGCGGTGTCGACTGACACTTGGCGTCTAAGGGTTCCCATCAGCCTGAGATGCGATGCTTCAAATAGTGCTTGTTGCTGCAGTAGAATGGCTCTGAGTTCGTCAACTGATGTGGACATTTTGATTAGGCTTAAATCCGTTTCCAGCTGAAGTGGTCGTCTTGGCCTAACTTGGCGGATGACTCTCAATCGGAACTCCAGGTCGCTGACCCCCACAAGAGACAGATGACTGGATCGGACGAGCAGAGGAGGAAGGTTGTATTAACCAATCATAACGTTCATTATAAAGGTTAACTCGAAAGTTCGTGAATTGTATTTAATGCTCACGTAGAAAACTGCAGGATGGTAACTTACGGCCAGGCAAGTAATACCACCCCGTGTGCCCTCACACGTTTGGTTATCTGTTCGTTCTAATCAGTGCGGGTGTGAATGGCTCGCGGATCTTCTCTGTTTGGACACTTTTTAAGTGCTGCTTTGATATAATCGGTGGCCCGTTATGTTTGTCCCGTTTCACGAAAATACCACAAGGTGGCACTCAAAGTAGGCTCTTCCTTAGGACAAAGACCGATTGCTTCCTCTGCCATGGTATCTTCATCTCTTGTTTCGCCTGACTTCAGTAATATTAGTACTTTAAAGATCTGAGCAGTAAACTTCCACTGCGATCCTTTAGGATTTTTATTAACATCTAATAGTGCCGTTTAGATGTTCCTCTTTTCGACAAAGTCAAGATCTGTTTACTATCGGCCGTCTTGGATGTCGAAACCCAACATTCCAGGTACCTGGCAGGATGTTAAACGCAGTGCCCAATAGTACAAGATATCCGGAACATGTTTGTCGAATAAGCTTTACTAAGGATATTCTGAACCGATTCTTGCATTCTTCCTTGGAACATGAAAAAGTTCATTTACGCCAAGCTCTGGAAATAGAGCAGAGCAAAACTGCAGATGGAGTTCTATCCAATGCCATAAGCAACATCTGCGAAATCAACCCGTGGAATGTTCTCGCTTAATCCGTCGTCTTTACCCCCACACTAACAAGATTTATAAGACGGTTGGGCGACGCACTCATCCACTTTCATTTTGTTACTTGGCAATATGTCTCCATCCTTTTCTTTGGATTCATTTGCCGTTATCTGTAGATGATGTGAAGCGACGCGGATTGCAGGACTACAGAAGAACAGACGATAAGTCCTTCTTTTCATATTTAAAGTACTAACTGTTTTATTACTATTTTTCGATAACCCTACTAAACTACACATTGGGACTTGTAAAGAGGGGCTGCTTAACCCTTTAAATACAATTCTCATTGTTCATTGTTCATATGTGCCATGCACATACTACCCCTGAGTCCGGCTCGTGTACATGCAGCTTTTGCGTTTGGAAATACTGTCTGTCCCGGACTGGTTGCCAACAGGAACTTGCCGAATATTTCAGAAAATTCTTGACTCTTCAAACAAATATGCATTCTTGCACCGTCAAACCGGCTTGATGAAAATAATTGTCTGCTTAGTAAAGTTGATGAAAAAAATTTTTTCAAAAGGAGAAGATTGTGGTATTTTGTGAAGGCTTCAAAAAACGACAAAATCAATGAACCCTTTGAACTTTTGAGTTTCAGACAGACATCTCACCTTGGGGGAATCTGCACCCACTATTTTGATATTGCTGCTCATCTTTCTTACCCATTGGCGGCTGTGAGCGCCAATGTTCAAGCATACAAAGAAATAAGTACGAGCAGCAATGAACCACACAAGGCTCATAAACTCGGCAGTTCTCTCCTTAGAGAGGGAGAATTGCAATACACTAAATTTCGACAGTGTTAACTAAAGTCTTTCCAAAATAAGGCACGAAAAGTGCGTTTGTGAAATTTAAACACGAGTATTCTAATAAAATAGGAGCTCTTCTTAGGTGTGAATTTCGGGATCAATGCCCCGTCCTTCTCGGATGCCAGAACGAAGTGAAAGCATGTATTCCCATTGTTGTATTTTAATGCTCCCACAAATTAAGCAAGGAAGAACACTGGAAGCCTAGTACTGATGTTGCTCCTTACATGGTAGGCTGTTCAAACCAATGATCGATGGTATGGGGCCTTTTAAATGATGGTCAATATAGCTGTTAAAAATATCAACTGATTAGAGATGTTAGCCTACTAGTGTTTATGTGACAAAATGTAAAAGGGCATCCTACAATCATTAAAACTCAGGCACTTACAACGACACTCTAAACATAGGTCTTTGACTGTTGTTTTATAAAACTAAATATTGATGGGCTGTTAGAGATTTTGAGGGGTTACTGATTCACAACTGCCAGGGGGCGGAAACCTTACGATTACCCGGGTGGTGAAATCAGTTGCTACTGCCATGTCTAGTGGCTAAGATATTTGCTTAGAAGTCACTTCTGTCGAGTTCGGTTCTGTCCTCCGGTCACAATTCTCGAAATGCTCAAACTAAAACAAACCTGTTTTAGAGCGTTGTGTATGGAGCGAGCAACTCTAAGAATGTCAACGCTTCGGAATTTATTTCAGTTATCAAACTATCCTAGTAGCATGTCAAACTAACTCACTTTTCTCACTGAAGTCGCATATCACAATCAAAGCACACACAGAGTCGCTGAAAACCAAATTTAGAAAACAACTGTTTTATAAATAGAGTTATGTCTTTACAGGACATGCTGTTCAAATGTCTGGATGAGAAATGATGTAATGTTATAAATGAAGAACACATGCTCGAAGCGAAATGGAGTTTTGATCCTTTGTTACTAGTTCTGACGATTTGGTGCTTTTCCAAGGAGGTAAGTTACTTAATTTTCCTTCATTACCACATCACCTACAGATTGCTCCGATGGATAAATATTGTGTCGCAAGCGACGTTTACGCGCTTGATCCCCCGGTGCGTAAAGACTGTCCGAGGATCTGTCATTGCGGTCACTCACCAGATCGCGTTTCGATCTGTTGAAATGGATCTTTAGACAAAAAACAAAAATGGTGCATTATGTGACAAAAGCCTTGGCAAGTCAATAGATGTTCTACAAAAACACTGCTGTCAGCTGACACTTTTCGGATGACATCACTTACTTTCACTAATTACTTGGGCCCAGCCTCTAGAATAGGAGAACCATAGACTTATGCCGCTAGAACTAAGGTAGAAAACTAAGTGACTGGTTTTCATTAAACACGCAGGAACTCAAATGTATGTTAAGGCGGAGCAAATCAATACATTAACATTGAGGAATACCGGAGTACTGTCTAGCACAAATCCGGGAACGTTGATAGTGAGTTGGATTATTCCATACTGCATACCCTGCGTAATGTAAAATGATCCAAGATATGTTTAGTATATGGGAAACAGTATTTGGTCAGACCCTCCAAATTCACCCTTGATTCGTTTCTTTAATAGTATGGTAACACCGTAATGAACCCAAGAGTTATGCTTCTTTGGCTATTTCGCATAACTTTTTGTCTGATTAGTTGAGACGTCTCTGACCATTCCGTTTATATGCTTGTGTGGTACTCTCCTAGGTACTAACATTCTCTTTTAAAGGGTAAGCTGAATTCTGAAACAATTCTATGGGCATAAGATTATGTTGGAGCAGGTGGAGCATCCAGCCATGTTTCTTGAGTGATCAACCCAAGAAAACATTACTTGTGAACTTTACTTCATGCTGAAAACGCAAGGCTGTTCTATTGCTTCTTCTTAGCTGCTCACAAACTGGATAGTCTAAGCCCGACGCGGGAAAGCATAAGGTGATGGTTAACCATTTCGGTGCTCTTCAGTGGTGCGCATTCCCTCTGTACCTACAGGGGATCGAACCAAGCTTATTCTAACCAGCCTGCCGCTTGTGCTACTGAACAATTAGGAACGGTGGCGAAGCTGCATAACTTGCAATATAAGTGAGATGCCGTGGTCTAACTGATCAAAAACCTTCTATGAGCCGAGACAAACTACATGATCTACTGCACCAGTGTCTGCTGCTTCGGATTAGTTGGATCATGCTAGCAGCAGATTCGTAATGAAGGACCGATTTCGTCGGAAACTACGCTGTTCTGTGCAACTGTTCTTCCAACCGGCATCACCCCCAGATTGATGGCAATTCCATTACGCCTCCATGGGGGTAATTATGCAGTTTTTACTAACATCATGTGATATTTTGATGACACAAAAGGTCAGTTTTGCTTTCAGTTATCTTCCGTGATACATCCAGTACCGAGCAGCAACCGGTTATTCTTAGTAAGTTATATCAGTGCTCAGATCGAATGCGGTGCCACCATTTGAGTAGACGTAGGCGGAGTGATAAAACACTTGTTTCCACTCAGTAGTTTAAATAATACAAGGAGGGGACGTAAATAGAATACTCCGGCCCACGTACTCTGCTTTGCCGTTGTACATCAGCGTGACGTGAATGAAGTGCACATGACATGTGTATAGTGTACAGTAGGGTGGAACCGATCGCAAGTTGTTACGCTCCTAATTGTGCATATGATTTCGTACATCTCTGTCATGTTTCTCTGCAGTAAGTCGGCATTAACATAAGGTACATTCGCTAGACACTTCTGTCAAGAGGAATGAGTCGGAGGAGGTAACCGCCACCCGCTTAGATGACGTTAATCGCGCTGATTTTATGAGCAATCCATGACATCACTCCAAGAAACTGATGGCCCCTGCAAATGGAGAGACGATCAGGCGCGCAAACCTCAAGGTGCATAAATGATTTCAAAGACATTGGCACAATCTTTTGCTGGAAAATAATGCGGCTTTTCGTGCGCATGAGGAGACGCCCGTCAATTCTGCAAAGGAGGTAAGTGTCGCAAGATACGCTGGTAGCCAAATTGGGAATTCTGCTGCAGCTAGATTAATAGTGTGCGATAACCGCTAGTCGCCTGAGCAAAACTGAGGAGGCGGCCGTAGCCATGCTGGCCAATCGGGGGCTGCGAATAAGTCAGGCGTGCGTGGTACCAGATAGAAGCTTAAGCGAAAGGCAGTTAGTAACGTATAGCCAATCGGCCAAGTAGTTGCATGCCGCCACCAGCCAGAGAGCGGAATCGCGGTTAGCTCAGTAGCGTATCGGTCTGACCGGAACACGAGGTAAGCACAACGAACCAGACACACAAAGCTAAGTTACCCTACGCAACCGTGGCTCAAGGCGATTGAGGGAAGATGGAGTAGAAGCCGAGACAAGCCGTGAGTGCGACCAATGAACGCAAAGTACAACGAAGTTGCGTACGAAGAGAAGGCGGTCGATATGCACGCAATGACAGCAGACAATTATTCACCATATTTGTTCTGTATTAAAATATGCACAGGTTTTCAATAACAGACTGATCGTTGCCCAGACCTTCTTTTGAATGTCGGTGAGCTACTGGACATGTCGACAGAGGAGAAGCCGACACGAGGACTCCAGTCGCTGTTGCTGGACAGACGTGGATTCCCCTGTCGATCGCTCTGCAAATGACAGAAGATTCGCTGCCGCATAACAAAGATTGTGGTAATCGAAGTGGATACATTTCGTGACGCAGACACAGTTTGACACTCATTCGATGCCATAACAAGTGGCTATGTTCAGACATCCTGTCGACGAAGAGGCGAGCCCCTTGCCAGAGACGCTGGACCTCGGCGATACGGATGAACAGGAACCGAATATGTCGGAAATAATCAGGAAATTCGGCGAGTGTTGCGAAGACCGATCATGCGAGACGTATAAGAGATCGTTGTTTTCTATTTGCCATCGCTTGCCGGGTGAGTCTTTGGAGGCTTACGTTACAGAGCAAAAGATAATGTCAAGAACTTGCAATTTCTGCTATGGTCTTCCGGACTTACTCGTCCGTGACAGCATCGTTATCGGTATACGAAATGATGGTCACACAAGGCGCCTACTGAGGCAACGAAGTCTATACCTAGCTCAATGCATCGATATCTGCTTAAGCGAGAGAAGAAGAGACCAACATTTTCAACATTTGCGTAGGGAAGCAACAGCAGAGATTTGTGCGGTATTCAAGACCAAAGACTCCTCATCCATGTTAAATAACACCTGATCGCAACATAACCCACTCCGAACGCGAAGCAAGAACACACCGCGCTGGGATGAACTGTATTGAAATAACTGACCTACCTGAACAACCGCAATGTACAAAATCAATAAATCAATCAGCCAAACACATGAGAGGACATAGTCATGAATGCTAAGCGGTTTAATTCTGAACGACTGTCTTGCGTGCGTCCAACAGAATCACGTGACAGGACAGGCACGAATGGCAAACGGTCTAGCTGTGAACAACTGTTAAGCGCGAGCCCGTCTAACACTTACCCCTTTTAAACTGAAATGAATAGCATGCTTCGTCTGATTCGTAAGCCTTCTCCACTCTCTGCACTGGGGATCGGAATCGCGTTTCGCATCTTCCATCTGTTGTTACTTTTTCTGTTTGGATGACAGGCGCTTCCGACGGGGTAATTTGACACACATTCTGCACTATTGCCAACGCTAATGAAGCTTCCTGTTTATGCGGCGTCCCTTGCACGTCAAAACGTGTTTACATGTATGATCCATATGATGGAAATCGCTTGTATTCTGTACAAAGCACTTGTAATCCGATCAACGACAGGGCCAGGAATCCAGGAGTATCTTCCGTCACTAAAATTCCTTACGTACACACTATCACCAAGCACGAAATGTCAGAGGCATGCTCCATGATGGCGAGTAAAACCAAGTTAATTTCACCATTGCACTCTCCCTTGTGTAGCAATGTTTTCAAAGCATCAAAGACCGTTCTGACACGCCTACCGAGAAACGTTTCGGATAGAGATACGCTTTTGACTACTACTGGAACTGGCGTCGTAAGATAAAACTGCAAAAGTTTGTCCATGGTTTCCTGGATATTTCCCTCTCTCTCCAATTTTAACAATGCTTGTCTAGACGTCTCGACAAAACGTTCAGCCTGCCCGCTTAAATGTGGATGTTACGCTGGAGTGCATATGTGTCCGATGCTATGTGAGTTGCAAAAGCCAGCACATTCTTGAGAAGTAAAAATGGAGACCATTGTCCAGAGAAACCCTCTCGGGAACACCGATTTCTGAGGTAAGAAGGCGTAGGTGTAACAAAGGCTGGCTTGCCGAACAACCTCCTCTTGGTGCCAGCTGGGTGGTTCGGGATCATCCTGTTCCAGCGAATGGTTCGGCGGCAGTGTTCCAGGACGTGGTGGATTTTCGCCTGGCAAGCGTTCTCCCTATAAAAAGCCACATATGTCCGCTTAACAACACTGTGACGTGGCGGATGTGAATCGCCACTAAATAAAGTCACTGCCCCTTGCCTCTCTCTGAGTGGCATTGTAATTCAAGCGTGCGTTGGGCCCCTGGTCCTATGCGGTCCTAAAGGCGTATGAACCATTTGTTTGGTCACCGGCTCCCAACGGGTTGCGATACCCTCATATCGCCCTGCTGCCTTGTAGGTTAGATCCTTGATCAAAGGTTCGAGGTGGGGCCCCCTAAGACAACCCTCTACTTCGGCCTGGGCAACCGGGTAGTATCTCGCCCACTGACGAACCATGGACTTACAACACAACCATTCACCCGCTGTCTTGCTGCTACCATGCTATTCACTCATGTTACTATGCCAACTGCACAAGCACACGCCACCATTTTACCTACTCTTCCCGTGTACCATTCACACCCATTTTTACCTGATTCCTCTACAACGATCAATCCCACCTACACTGATGAACCTGTTCTCGTGACATCTGCCAACTCAACCACACAGTACTCAACAGAGAGTTGCCGGCCCCAAAGTCGCCCATCTTCGCTCCTGCAACCCGGAACGCAGTTCAAACTTGCAGCTTTTAATGTACGCACATTACTGCAGATCGGTCAGCAAGCTGGAGTTGCACGCACGCTAGAGACCCTTGGAATTGATATCTGCTGCCTGACTGAAACACGACTCCAGGACTCTAACTCGGTCTACCAGCTGGTGTCACCGCTCCACCCACGCACCCGGTTCCATCTCCGCCTCTCTGGTGACGCCGAGTCTGCCGCATCTGGGCAAGCCGCCTTTGTGCGATGAGGCTCCATGGCTCTTGTAAGGTCAGCAGACGTCGAGTCGAAAAGCGTGCTCTCTTCGTGATCTCTGCCTACGCGCCCACTGACTGTAGCTCAGACATCGTCAAAGACCAGTTCTACCAGAACCTTCATGAGCTGCTCCTAAGGGCTCCTAAAACAGACATCATTGTTTTGGCAGGTGACTTCAACGCGCGTGTCGGTCGTCTGCTGCCATGTGAGCGCCACCTCGGAGGACCGCATGGATATGATGATGTTCGCTCAGACAATGGAGAGAGACTGCTCAGTCTTTGTGCTGATCATCAACTATTCCTCTCCAGCACCAGCTTTCGTCATCCTGGACGCCAGTACTCCACTTGGCGCCCCCCATCATCAACCCAGCGCTGGTCACAGATTGACCACATAGCTATAAGTCGCAGATGGCGCGGCAGTGTACGCGACTGCCGATCATTTTGGTCAACATGCGTCGACACCGATCATGCACTGGTGTGTGCGACCGTTTGCATGCGTTTTGGTGGTTCGCCTAGGTCAAAACACACCCGACTGAACGCCTACAAGTTGGAGGACCCAATGGTGAAGAGAGATTATCAACAAAAGCTTCGCGAAAAGCTCCCTCTCTCTCACACTCTGGATGTTGATCAACACTGGTCAAGTCTCCAGCAAGCCTTGTTGTCGGCCGGTTTGTCCAGCTGTGGCCTCACTCGCTCCACTCCCAAATGCTGGATCTCGGGAAGATCATCAGAATTGCTGGATCGTCGACGGGCGGTGCCTGCTGGCGCAGAGTACAACGAACACCGCCGGTCTATTACGCAACAGCTGAAAGCAAGCCTTCGCTCTGATCGTGAATCTTGGTGGTCAAAACAAGCTGGTGAGATGGAAGCCGCTGCATCAGCTGGCAACTTCCGCTGTCTGTTTTACATCATCAGGGCCACTGGTTGCAATTTCCACGCTATCAGCCAGACGATTTGCGAGGCAGACGGCACGAAGATCACCAACCTTCCCATCTTCTTCACCTTTTTCTTCTGCCGTGGTTCTGATGGCACAATGTCTGTTAACAGACTGTGAATAAATAAATAAATATATATATATATGTACTTTGAATTGCTCAGTACTCTCTCGATCTCTCCGCCG
>CALYDF020006283.1:0-13551 GCA_944474145.2 Dicrocoelium dendriticum
CAATGAAGACACCAGATTTACGACGGAAATGGAGAGTGAATCCAACTGTCTTTCCTGGACTTATAAGTGACCAGAACCATGGAAGGTAGGCTGCAAACATTAGCTTACAATAAAAGCACACAAAAGGACCAACTTCTGAACGTTAATAGTAAACATCGGAAATGCCACAAAGTAAGCTGTGTGCGGAAGCTATTTGGTAGAATGCAAACATACTGCAGTGCAGCGGAGGCAAAGCAACAATAGGAGAAGTATGTATTTAAATGTTGACAGCTCAACAGATACCAGTGAAGCTTCATCCGAAGGTCTGAACCACAACAAAGCAAACCTACATTCTACACCAAAGATAAGCAGGTACATTGTCATGATTAAATTAAAAAAATATTTCTTAAATGGCAGCAATAATGTAAAACAGGGTCACCTAGTCGTAGCAAATAAACTAAGTACCACATTGAGGAAAGCTCTATCAACAGCGGAAGCTAAATGGAAAACTCATGGACAACGTAATGTTGTATATACACGACGTTGCTGAACGCAAAAATGACTATGTTGGACAAACAGAAAGAAACTTAGCAACAGGAATACAAGAACGCAAAAGAGCATGCAAAAAGCTTTATTCTCAACGAACTTGGACGATTCAGATAGCTTCAATTGGGCGAAAACAGAAGCCCTGGCAAGAGTAGAAACAAGGAGAGAAAGGGAATTCCTGGAAGCGTTGTTCTCAACAAAATCTCAGGTAACATTCATGTCGACATCGACCCGGTTCACCAGTCCTTCCGACGTAAAAAGCATAGGGCAATTACGAGAAGTTGCCTGAATAAGAACAACTCGAGCGAGGACTTCCGCACCGAGGAAAATGTGTAGAGATCAGGAGGCGACGATCAAAGTCCTCACTATAAAAATGTCACCTGCACACCGATCACGGACCGATGAATCAATCAGCGAGATCAAACTCTACACCATAGCACACTGATGTTTCCAACTCACATGGTGGTAATAATTTTGCAAACAAGTTCCTAAGCTTGTCAAAAGAATGGGCAACTGCAATCTGGAGCAACCCCTTCAACCAATATTCACTCACTTTACAAGAACAATAAGCCGGTATTTACTTAAATACTTTCAATCGGTTTTGGTCGGAAACTTCTGGCTTTCACCAGAGAGATTTTCGATAGAAATGCGATTCTTCATTAGCATCCCCTTTAAGCACTACTGCCAAAACTGGAATACTGTGTCTGCATATTTGTCATTGATAATTTAAAAATTGTTACAACGTTTTTCAAGTCACTCGATCTGGCAACGTTAGTAACCTTTCCGACCAGACAAGGCGCATAACTTGATGCAGCTTGCACAAACAAAATTTGTTAATGATCCACTTAAAATCATAGGCCACCGAGTAAAACGAACCCTTGTGGCTCAATGATTTGCGCTATCAGCCAGAGTATAACTGTTATGATACGCTGATGAACCGACGGTTTTGGACCGTGGAACATCGTAATCGATCGGCTGAAAATATCGCACAAACTAAAGCAGCCCATCCTTTGTTAGACATTTTTTTAGTTTTCATCGATGAGAATCTGACTATGTTACTACAAACAGCACACGATTTACGTTAACTTTTACTTCCACATACGCTGCCTTTTTGGAACGGTCTAGCTGTGACCCGACAGACTTTCTTTGCCCTTACTTAAACAACTAGAAGTACAAAAGTACTCGACGATTTTAAAAGTGAAAACTCTCGTTTAATACAAAACGTTGGCAAATAAAGCTGAAATAACACGGTTGCACAAGTTGTACCTTGAAACAGTACTGAGAAACCATAGGTACCGTGATCACTGTATGCTGTTAAAGCAAGCCTGGGGTATAAGTACCGTCACCTACGCTTTAGCAGTGGATGTGGACAAAGTCAATGCTGAGTTTTGCTCCACACCGTCGAGCACTTTTCCAATGTTTCCCTTCACAAGCCCAGGTCTAGCTTCCATTTTAAGTAAGATGACTTAAGCACTGCACTCAGAATACAAGAGCCAAAAATAGCTTATGTTTCTACTGCTTCATCATCTGTGGTTTTGAAGCAGTGTGCCGATTTCAGCAAGTTGCCTTTGACTGATATTTTCAACACGTGTCTCAATCCCGATGTCATCCTCGCGATCGGGATTGGCCAGAATAAGACTGGTTCCCAATAAAACCTGCCAACTGCTAATAATTTTCTGTTTTAAAAGGTCATCTGAAAGCAACCAACTCCACCGATTTACATGGCTACTCATGCTGATGTTGTCCTTCACTTTACTTTTAACCCCTGCGCTCTACGCCAGGTTCTGTCTAGTACCTTGTGTATTCTACATCTTCTATGTTCGATGAAAGGCACAAGTCAGTACGGCTTTTTTTCTTTACCATTCAGGTTCTTTAGGGAGTCTTACTCGATCGGCGATGCCTAACATGCTTCAGTTGAAAGAAGTCGACCCTAGTGTCTGCATATTGTTACGTGACTATTATGACCCTAGTACGCATTTCATTCAGTCAGATCCTCTAAGCTCCGCGCTGACTTCCGCTCTTTAAAGAATGCCAATCTCTTACCCTTCCTATCCATCCTCCCAATATTTATTATAGGTATATACGCTAACAATCTAGTCTTAGTGTGCACGGTTGGCTCCATTGAGATGCCTTCTGCGCTTGGCTGCGGTCTAGACAAATTGTAAGTTGGTCATCATCCAGTTCCATTCACCTGAATGCCTTAAAGTGTCTTGATGTAAAACTTTCATTTTTCGCCCTGATAAGTTGGGAGTATATTTCGATACCTCTCCTCTGTTAACTGTAAAGGGCAATGGCAGGCTATTTTTACCCATTGGCAAGTAACCCGATAGTTGTTTGTTTCAGAAGCTCTTTTGGTCCACACATTTATAAAACATTTTACATGGTTAGAATTTATTGTTATGCCTTCAATATAAAGAGGTTTCAGTGTCCGAAAGTATACTTTTGAGAGTTGCAACCCATGTATACAACCCAGAGATAATAGCAAAGATGTGATTACAGCCACATGCTGGGACGTCACTAAAAGGTCTTCAGACAGTGAGAGTTGTCCAGGCTTTCTTTCGTGTTTTAAGACATTAACATATAGACCCAAATTTTCTACAATAATGAGTCGTGTTGCTCTGCCTAATCGGATACGCGAATCTGCGCTTATCGTGCTGGCTGGATTAAGGTCGTTCGACAAGTATTTGAGAGTTCTAGCGTTTCCATTTTATTTACCTAGCTGTCCGATTTGGCCTTTTTCGGCGAATCGATAATCAACCGGTGGGGACTTGCTCATATCCCCCTAATGATTTCTACATTATCGACGTAGATGCGGCTGTACGTGTCTAACGTAAAGACACCCGCGGCCGAGTATGTTAATAATAACTGGTATTCCAAATCATACGTCGGGGGTATTCGATTTCGACTTTTATGCTAGCAACCAGGTTTGACCTCTGTATACATGTGCGCAGTAGTTGAACTCTTTTTGTCCATCAGTTCTAAGTATATTTCACTATACTGTATCTCGAGGAACGCTTTCACAACAACATATTTCAAAAACTACCCTCTATGATGTTCAGGTAACTATCCGCTTGTAAAATGTGTCTGAATTTCGATTGTATATACTAGTCATTATAGTTAGATTTTTCAAATATATATTAGCGTTCTGGTCAAGATTATGTCTGCAGTGGGTGTTGAGCATTTCTCGCACTTTTATTGCAGAATTTGAAGTTCCCAGTTTGAAGCACAGCTGTGCTAGATGGACAGGTAAAGAATTTCTTCTTCCCTTTGTCTTTCTTGGATTAAGGCTTTCGGAAAATGCAATAGTATATGCAATGAGCATTCAGAAATACAGTTGGTATGTTTGAGCACAGTCAAATGTGTTATAATCCCAGAGCTCTCAAAGGCATTTAAATGCATTAATAAACAAAAGCAATGAAACAATATTTTCGGTCAGCATTTAACAATGACCGGAGGATGATCACAGTAGCATTGTGAAATCCACATTCTAGCATTAAACCGATACACCACGCTTACATATACTCATCAAGCTGATCACAAGAAGTAAAATGTTCATTTTGCTACCATTTTACAAGCAAAAGATTCACCAAGAATTGCAAACGTCTTCTGGCGAAAAGGATCTGGGAGGTTTGGCACAGACAGACCTGGAATCTTCAAATCACACTGAACAGGCGTCAAAAAGAGAAATCCAATAGGTAGGCCTATTGAGGCGTACATTGTGACGATTCATACCTGCGGCTTTCCCTCAGATTCTAGGCTTTTACCTATGTGCACATATGGAACACTCGATAAAGCCTGGCAGCTATGGCTTAGGAAAGATCCCGGAAACTTGGAGATACAATAATGCCGGAGGACCAAGATTATCAAAGGTATGTGTAATTCGCCGTTTAAAATACCTTTTCAGTGTTCGATTCATAGCGGACAGTATCGGTGCAAGCATGCTAAAGCTCAGTCCCCACCGTAACTTGACAGGCTAACATCTCAAAATGGCAAAGCAGTACAGTCATTTGAAAAGCCATCGGAATTTCTTTTCCGTACCTGTTTGCAAAGCGTGGTATGATCTACTGGTATCTGCCGTCTGTGCTCCGATACCAGTAGATTTCATAGCTTGAGTTGACTGTTCACTCATTTCGATGCACCACAACACATGACTCACTGCGCTTGCCTAAATAGTTGTGTCTGTTAGAGATTTCGCTGCCGGTCAACTAACAGAATACGTTCCACTTTTTTCACCTCTTACAGTATTCATAAGCAGACAACACCATGTGTACTAACACCATATTTGTCATTATTGCTTATGAACTTACAGTGAATTTATATTTTATACTATGAATACCCCGGTGAGTTTACCAATGTGGATCCAATTTTGTTAACAACTTTTCCGCATTTCGCAATATTTACCGTGACCACCATAGGGACCCTTTAAGCTTTAGCTTTCTCACCCGTATAAGTCTATTGTTCTATTGTACCATAGTACTGACTAATCCTGCGTCTTGTGCAGATGAAATTGGTTCATAACACATAGATGGAAAGCTCATCTTTCTTACTATTCTACATGTTGGTATTGTTATAAAAAGCAAATACTTGAAATGATGTTTAATGATAGTAGCTTATAGCATCCCAATTTTGTGTGACGGTTTTGGAAAGTAGTAGCCACATTTCGTCTGCGATATTGTGAGGCAAGCAGCAAATATTTAAATAATGCCACTGCATACTTCACCTCATGGCACCGGTTAGGTTTGGTACCAACTGTTATTGTGGATTTAACAATTGCAAAAAGACTTCGTTGCTATTCGATTTCTAGTCTAAAAACATGGCACAGGGTTTTAATTCTCCCCAGCATGCGATGTGCTTTTGCATGGTACCTTTTGTCAGCATCAAGCATTTCCACAATGAGGAAAGCGCAGAACCAGTAAAAGTTCTTCAATCTAAACTAGTATAATTGCTTTAGCAACTTGCACAAAATTTCGTGAAAGATCGCCATTGGTGCCAAAAAGTCAAATAAGCCGATGTGTGTACTACTGTTGGAGCTGTGTTTGTGCTAATTAGAATGCGATTAATGCCGAAAAATGCACACTACAGTTCGTTTTAGCAGGTGCCACATTGCCCTATAGTAATTGCCCCTAAAGTTTCCATCACTTAACTGAGAGTAAAATTGTTTGACAAGCAATGAGGTGTTCTGATTTTCATGGTTTAAACTAAATGCTTATGAACATCGGCACAAACAAGTATTATCCAGTAATATGCCATGAACCAGCAAGTAAACAAGAAGCATGTTACTGGTGAGGCGACATATAACTAATGATGAACGGGAGGTCCGCCCATGCAACAGCATATGAAATTTTTATATTTTTATCCTTAGTTCTTCACAGCCTCTTCTCAGTCAGGCCGGTTTCCAGATGTCTGCAGAAGCAAAGTACGGCCGGTTCGAAATCCTTCGTCTCGCCAGTAATGCGCGTTCCTCTGACCCTAGGTAGGTACCGACCTCACGACTTCCGTATGCCAATAGTTTTGTGCTACTAAAACATGGGTAACGGAGGCGCAGCTGCATGACTGACATTTGACTACAATATAGCGTACAATCTGCTGGCATCCCGACCGCATGGGTCTGAAACCCGACAGGGGTACAAATAACCTGCTTCAGTGACGAAAGTCAGAAGTTCTGAACAACCGTCTAGCGCTTTCCCTTAAGGGTGGGAGCCCGGATGACTTTGAGAGGTGTGCGGCAAATTACAACTAAAAGTACATCTGAAACCATTACCTGTGATTTTTTAGAAGAAAGTAGCTTATAATATAAGAAAATCTGAAGATCCATTCAGCCCGATGGTTTGGAAATCTGTTGAAAAATAAATCAACTTTTTCCTCCCCCTGTAAGCAAATCAGCAGCAAAGCGTGATAGTCAAATCATACAATGAACTAGCTGACATCTCTATATTGACATTTGTTTACTTACTATCTAGTGATCATAAAGAGCGCACAATAAAGCCTAGTTAATGGAAAATCAAGTTGATGTTATTTCATGAATTTACATCGTCACATTCGCGTGTTTCATCGAAAGATTAGATCCTGATGAAATTTCTAAATGGACCAACTATAATAATTGCGCAAAATTCAGTTGTTGCGTTTCGACTTTTCACAATTTATTCCACTGGTCTAAAGACAGAATTTTCAGCAAGTGCTCCATATAATTTATTCTTGTCTCGCTACTTATCTGTCCACCATGATTCCGACTGATATGAGATTTAATCACCTAAATATAAGCCAATGCGCCTCCACTTGTCATAAAAATCTGTTTGGACCTAACCGTTGTGATGATTCATCGAACTTTTGCAACCATCGTTGTATGAGAATTTATCCACGTTTCCATTTATTTCTCTTACCAGGCATCAGGCCTCATTTGGTATAAACGGTTTAGACACAGCTGTTTTGCTCCCCGTAGGGTGTCTTCCTTTCGCACCGCGATAAATGACAAATATCAGCAAACTTACACGCTGGTGTCTCACAGTTTGAATGATTCCAATAAATCATTGAGAACAGTCTAAGCTTCACATTTCAGAATCCCCACCTAAACACCAAATCACCATAATCATTTTCAATAGACGTACTGGTTTTTTGGGTATTTATATTAACTGAACGGGTTCGAGCGTAAGTAACCACTGGGCTCAGGCAAAAATTAGTATAAGTAGTTACGTTTCAGATACTACTCTAGAAAGGACATGAAGTGGCACAAGTCAAGTTCGACATAACACTAAACCGTTTACCTTCAATCAACAGCCCCATCCGTCAACGTCCTATTAATTTATATGAGTTAAAAGAATTACGAGGATATTACGTTTTTCGCCAAATCAAATATTCACTCTTCTCTACTTAGTCTGTCAGGACAATTGATTGAGGTCATTAGTGCAGTCGCTAAGTAAAGTTATCAATTTGCAAAACCTGTTTTTGCCAATTTAGATATTGGCACGCATCTGTTGAAACTATCATAATTGTGGATACATTTGTATTAACCATCGACTTCCATGTATGGTAACCGTTTATTACACAACATTTCAAGCGCATCGCTGTCAAATGAGTGCTTTTCATATTATTTTCCAATTTTTCACTTTATCTGGTGGGTTGTCTTATCAAGGCTGCATAACACCATGCTGTGCAATTTTCGACGAATTCATGTGTACGATTATTCAGGGAAAATCATGAAACCTTGCGTATTCATAAAAGCACAACCATTGAAAATCACTGTATATGTTTTTGAATAATGAGATCGGATAAACTATGTAGAGGGTATACCGGAAATAACACGGCGAACTTTAGTTGCGCCGACCGTTTTGTTTCTCCCACCTAGTGTTGGACCCAAAATCGAATGGCCAATTAATTTATATAATAATACCCTGTTCTAATATAACATTGCGGTAGGGATTCTACGCGTTCTTTGCTAGAAAATTCAATTAACGACGATAAAGATGTTGCTCCACGCCATCAATTGGAAGGCTACGGTTTTGTCAAAACATACTTTCATTCACGCCATGTGTTATACACAAATGTTAGAATAAACTTGTAAGTGATTGAATGCACCGCCAAGCAAACAACACCTTCTGGGTTGTTTTTAATACTTTACCGTATCTTCACACTAACAATTTTAAAACGGAGCTTCAAAACGTTTGAACAAAAATAATAAATATGCCTTAATTTGTTGATCAGGCTCAACTGTATGAAAGGGCAATAACCTGCGGCTCACGACATGCACAAATATACTCGAAAAATAAACCGGTTCCTACAGGGAACACATTTAGAAAAGCTGTTATAATCTAGAGCTATCGTCAACTGCTCTGCACCATTGCGTCAGGATGGCCGCGGCATTTCTTCAGCCACCGCACATAATCACTGTCCAATATGATTAATTAACATCATTTGAACAACGTTTTAGGGTGGTTATGATGTTTTTCATTTATCGTGCCTCAAAAGTCGCTAAACTAGATGGCAAACGATGCAATGCGCACACTTCCTTTCACATTTTCCATTACAAAATGTATGCTTTTTATTTCAGCAGTTTGTCTTACAGCAAGGAACATATTACAAAATTTGTGAACTGTGCGCTTAACCTAGCCAGGTACGTCCGTGGTTTTTAATTACGGAAACGGCTGCAAATTAGTAATGATGTCAATCCGAAGGTTCCTACTCAACCCGCTTAAAATTTAGCCTAAGAGAAGTATCAGCAATGGTCGAAAATCCTTTGGTTAACAGCAATAGCGAATAAACTCATTAGTAAAGGATGCAACAATACTACCTATACTTTCATTGATTGGAAGTGTCAGATAATGTAGATAATCAATACGCTGAAGTAAGTCTCTATATCCTTATCACCCCATAAATGGTAAACAATGCATAAAGGATTGCATAACAAGTGCAACCTCGCGGGCTTTTTGCTCAAATGTTTGTTATCGGTCCGCTCGACATTATTTCCAAAATTACACTGGCTTCCGAAACTTCACGCATGCCAGGTACCTTCTTTTGCTAAATATTAGAAAAGTGTCATCCGTAATAAAGTGTACTCCGTTGGGCTTTTACCGAACAATGCAGGATTCAACGAAGTGGAAAGTTGGAAGAACAAGTGGTACTAGATCGTAAGAAACTGTACAATCTCCGCTTGATTTAGTGTGTCCGGAATTCAACAGTAAGGTAAGATCAAATAAACTTTATGTAAATGAATAGTTACGTTTGCTACCTTTCACTATATCAGTTGCTGAAGGACTAAAATTATATAGTCGAAAATACAAATTTCGTGAATTGGTTAACAACATGGAAAGTAATGTACTTTTGTCACTCGTGCATGCGTCGTCGCATTTCTGATCAAATTTTGAGCATTACTGAACAGAATCTAGGGGTACTTTATCCAGCTTCCATAAAAATTATCCTCAGTATTGCTTTCAAAAAGCTTAATATTTTGCGGTCAAAGTCCACAAATCCAGAACGACACTTACTTGCTCGACTTGCAAATCTAAAAATATTGGTGGAAAAGGAAGGACTGAGGGAACTTGGACACATTCTGACCAAAGAATATGTCACAATATGTTTGCACATCTGGTGCAGTAAATCTCCAAGGCTGACCTCCTCCATATCCTGACTATTTCTGAAGTTTTACCGTTTTGTATTTTTGCTTGGACCTTTACCATATTTAGCTTATGAATCCTGACCCCTGTATGTGGACCACGTATATGTGTTGACCACATTGGTCCAGTCTCCTGATTAGTCAATATATGAAGGTTTTTGAATTTATACACAGTAAATATCTTGTTTTTAACAAAGAGCCGATTACAAGACGCCAGCAAATATGTTATTGTTAATTGTGCTTATATCAGCACCCGTATCAAGTAACGTAAACCAAGTTATACGGAATGAGAGGCGAAATCACTTTGACCACCTTATGGTTTGTGTTATATCTAGTTCCGGTTAAATTTCAGTCCCAGTTTTGATCTTACAACTGTGTTCGTCTACAATCATCATTATTACCAGATTTCCTTAGTAACAACGCCTATGTGGAGCACAACAAATTTTTTGTCTTAACTGCGGATAAATTTGGCTAAATGCACTAGACAACGCATTTTATTCCATATATGGGAATTAGGGCATATTTTGCTAGGGTTAAGTCAGTTATTCAAACTGAATTTTGTAAAGATCCTAAAGCATAAGTTGAAAGCAGTACTTTCCGGATTGTAGGAAAATTGTGTCTAATCTCGTTACAAGAACAGCTACTGCCCTAGCTCATAGGACATGGGAATGACATTGCAATTTAGACTTTTTAATGTGTTATCTGCGGATGCACCTGATTAGTTGACAGAAAAATTGAAATGTAAAGAAAGATGCAGCAATCGTATTTTTAAATTCAGTGCTATTCACTTGGTTTTGTTTGTGAAGGTGTAATTGTACTATTCAATCAAACTAAACAAACGCAATGAATAAATCTAATTGCGTTGAATGGCTACAGTTTAAGAAACACGATAAGAAAAAAAGATTCACTGATTAAACACAGGATTTCCACCTGCGACTCCCATCAACATAATTCTAACTGAATTTTCAGTTGCAAGATCCTGGTTTATATTGAAACCCTCTTCTATTCGGTAAGTTTGTTCAGGTACAGCATTCTTGGGCATTCTATTTTTCTGTTCCATTCGCTCTGCAGTTAATCTGTTTTAATATAACAAGCTTTATTTCACCAAGATATCTGCAGAAATCTTGTACGTTTACTTAGCAATGTTGTAGGCAAAGTGCAGCTTGGCATGATTAAAACGGATGAAGATTTTAATAAGTCAGTGGCTTATTGACCACATTATTTATTTGAAACTCTGGCTGTTATTTCACTAATGGTGGGCTATTATTTTTGCACACGGTTCAAATCCTCTTAGGAAGAGCGCAGGTGTATCCAAAAACTTTGGATTGATTTAGTGCTAGTGCTTGATTGCTTAGTTCACGGAAGTAAATGGATGGGCAACTGAGCGGAATATGTGCAACCAACATTTAAGTAACGTTTTTTGGACCTAGTCCGCAAACTGGGTACCCCAAGTCAATACCTGTAGTCACGTCCATGGCACAACTGAAAAATGCGTCATTTGTCTACAATGAATGAACAATGAAAAATGATTTATCACGAGATAAAAGCAAGTGTTTGACACGTCTCGTAGGATGGTTGAGGTGAATATGATGAAATCAAAATATGTCTGGGTCATCTATCGAACGTCTGCCGAGATGAATAGTATGATAAGTAACATCAGTGTAAAATTAAAATAAATTATCGAGCGAAACGTTCCGAATGACACTGGGGTGCAGTGGTCATTGAGGTAAAGAGTGAGAAAAGTAAGTTATGTTCGCTCAATTAGGTCCATTGGATACATAAATCCCATTGAAAAGCATGCTTGGCGTAATCCAGAGTAGGGGAGTTCAGGTAACAAAATGTTTGGAGCTGAGCGCAACATCTAATCGTTTTTTGAAAGCATCCAAGGTAGGAGAGGATACGACGGAGTCTGCGTGTGCGTTCCAAGTTTTGCAAACCCGAAGGGAAAAGTAATTCCGTCGACTCTCTAGACAGCTGTATTGTTCCTTTAACTTTAAGCAGTTACCCCTGAGATGCGTGTTGTGGCTAAGTTCCAGCAAATGGCGGCGTACTACTGTTTTAATTATAAACTGTACAGCAACGTATACGATGAAAACCACCGTGTGATTTTCTAGCCATTCCAAAAGATTAGATAATGTTAATCATTTCGTTCAAGTGTATTGTTTATATAGTATATTGTGTTTGGAACTATGCTATTTATGTTATTAGTTATCGACGTTCATTAGGGCCCAGCTTTCCTGGCTATTGATAATAAAGCCGGCGCCAAATAGAACAATCGTCTAATTCTATCTTATATATACACGGGCTCGTAACGAACGGCATTGGGTCTACTGCCTGAACTGCTGTCGCAGTTATGATTGTCTAGGCTCAAAAACAGTTTATTTATTCTGATAAACACAGGAGTAGCAAAATGCGGTCCATGAGATGTCAAAAATGACTGGTATTTTCTTGTACCGTTCCTTCTTTTTACAACTCCGTTATATCTGGTATTCTGTGGATAAATTTTAACATATATCTCCCCTAGTTTACGTTTTCAATCTTTATTAATGTCCTTGTTAATCGGAATAACACTAAAAAATGATTATCCTAAACATAATTTTAGGGAGCCTAAATCCTGGACACAAGTTCTGTCCTTAATTTTCGTTTTGTCCTTGGTGCTAGTTAGATCAGACAACAATATTTTAACACTACGTCTTACATTTTCGAGGAATCCATTATAACCTAATTTGTGTCTTAAGAAAGAAAAATATATTTTTAGTCAGCGGATTGCATTAAGATCAAAATCTTTTCTAGTTTATTCCATTAATATTATCCAAGTTTTATTTGGAGAAACATATGTGAACGAACGGTTTTAATTTATAAATATCATCCTTGTGATAAGTAAAATAAATGTAATCCACTCTGCGTATATTGATGACACGCGGGCAGGAAGTGAATATAAATGTGGCCAATTGCTTTTCTGGTCCATCCTCCATCGTGCAGGTACTTTCGAAGCTCAACCTTTTGCAAGCTGGCTTTGGCAACTGGAAATTTTCTGCAGTAATAGTTTTTGGGTGGCTACGTGTAACTCAGACTCAATTTTGTCTTCTACAAATTGTGAGTTTGAATTCCATGGTAAAGTGCAAAAATAGACAAATGGAGTCACATAACCGAGTAATGTACGAGAGTACTCTTATAGCTGATAATCGGAAAGAAGCACATTATTCTGCTTACTTCGCTGGTAAGCAGCGTAGGGGAGTACTTAATAGAACGGACTGATAGGATAAAGTCTGTTGTCAACTGCGGTTTATTAAGATTGGATAGACGGCAGTGTACCCTAAAGCACGAGGGTTATTTTAGTCAGCTAAAGTGTGATTTTTACCAATACGTTTGGGACATCTAATTTTTATGGCGTAACTAATGATTTGGAAAGAATAGCGCACCGTGTTTGTAAGTCCGCTACCTGCGTTGCTGTGCTTAGTTACCTTTCGTTTGTACTGAATTTTTTCACGGTTCCTCGAATCGGTGACCAAACTTTGGTCTGCCTTTTCTCTTCAATATAGACTAGTCGATGGCACGTTGGGTAGAATATATGTCTTCAAGCGGTTCATCGTTATTTTTAAAAGAATCAGTAAACGGAGCTGCTATAAGAACGGGATAAAAAGTATTTCTTAAAGTGAAAAACGGTTGCTTTTTGCCGGAGCAGATATATGGTGTGTCTGAAGATTTAGAGCTTTAAATTTCAGAAAGCAATGACTCTGTTATTAGTCCAAACCTACATTAGATTCATTCCGCACAGGTATAAATGAGAATGCGTTTCGGCTGATAGGTAATATTATTGTTCGTAATTTATTTTCCCGAGTTGCTAAAGTGGTTTCTGAATATTACGGTCTGCAAAGGAGGTTTGCATGAACACGGAAAATAACAACTTTTCGTGACCG
>CALYDF020006284.1:0-13359 GCA_944474145.2 Dicrocoelium dendriticum
AGAGGACTACTTCTTCAGTGTCCCCAACCCACACGTGCCCTGTCTGTTCAGACAACCACTTGGCCACAGAATGCGGAAGTTTTAGAGAGCTGGACTTGCCGCAACGGTGGGAAATGTTGAAAACGAAAGATCTATGCTTCGATTACATAAGAACTGGCCATATTACCAAAAATTGTGACATTCGCAGTGCCTGCAACGCTGCCGGTTGCAAATCACGCCATCACAGCCTGCTACATGGTGGCGGCTTCCCCAAAGCAAGCCACACAGTACAAACAGAGCAGGCACGTTGCGGGGTCACTGATGCGGGCTGTCGTTGTGTCGCTCTTGGAGTGATTCCGGTGGCAGTTGTCGGTCCTTTTAGATCGCTAGAAACCTATGCCCTTTTCAACAACGGTTCGGATACAATATTTATCACCCAGGATCTCTTTGGCCGCCTCCGCTTGGAGCCACATCCCTCTTCGTTGATGATCTCCACAAGCAACGGAAACCACATCGTGGATATTTCCGTGGTAAATTTCCACTTACGTTCGCAAAAACGGGTTAGAAGAGATTGAGGTGGAGCGCGCGTTCGCAGTACACCTAGTTTTGCGTATCCAAGCGTCCCGTCATGGAACGCAAGCGGAAGCACGCAAGTGGCCTCACCTGGCCTAACTCGACTTGGAAGAGATCCGCGAACAGCCAATATTGTTGTTGATTGGTTACGATGTTCTGGAAGCCCATACGGTTTTAGACCAACGATTTGGTGTTTGTAAGGAACCGTACGCTATCAAAACCTTGCTGGGCTGGATCGTGTTGGGCCCCTGGGATCCGATATGCATCGAGTTGCATCCGTCAACTGTATCTTGTCAGCGGACATTTCTAGTGCTGGTGGAACTCAAATGTTATACAACGCTGCTTTTTCAGACATTGATGCTCTCGAACTATCGACGTCAATTGAGGATTCGGCGGTAGTTCCTAAGACCGAAGCCGCAACGCGCTTCGTACATTAGTACGTTGATCCGCTCCCTTGGCAAGACAATAGTGAATTTATATCCAGTAACAGGATTATGACCGATAAAAGACTGTCGTGCGTTTAACATAGTCTGCTACGTGGTGATGAACATTTCTGCAAACATACTCAGGCTATTAACTCAATCTTGCATTAGAGGTATGCGATTAGAGCTCCGGCGTGCGCGCCGACGAAGACTGGTCACCGGTGTTGGTACCTACCTCATCACGCGGTGGTCAATCACAAGATACCTGAGGACAACCAAGGGGCACCACTGTTTCTCTGGCGACCAGGTATACGTTAGAACACACTCAGGTGTCAAATGAAGAGATGTCAGTAGGGTGTGCTGCCTAGAGGGCGATGAATAACAGTGCTTAAGTCTAGCTCGAAGTGTAGGGCACTAATCAGGGAAAACGGCTTTCACCCAAGCACTTCGATGCCGAGTGACTCCCACGAGTTGCACTTGGTGGTGGTCATGGAAAACGGCTTTTTCCAAGGCGCTCTTGTGTGGTTGCACTGTTCTCCCTTATATTTTCCAGTAAGCATTGCAGTAGACATTAGTAGGGCCGAGAGCCAGAATGGTGCTGGTGACGTTCGAGATGCCAATCGCAGGAGATTTTGGAGGCCGGTGTAACGTGACTAATTACGCAAGAAATTCTCCTACGCTTGACCCGAGGTCACGTCCAACAACGTTCTGCGCTTGTCGTTCGATTGATATCGACTGGCGTTCATTGTGTAAACCTTCCCCTACCCATTACTTCGCCGGGCGACTGAAGCCAAATCATACGCGTCGTGTGTGTGTGCATGTTTACTTGTACAGGTTTCCCCCCGAACAGCGAAAAAATCACGAATTCAGGGTCACATTAACCAATTCACTTACAATGTCCATCTGCATATATACAAACACACATTAATTAAGTATGTTACTGGTTAACTTGCGACATTTTTGTGCAAGTACCGACCATACGTGTTTGGATTATCACGATTATACCTTTGCAGGCGTGCCCAGAATTAAACCTTTAGTTATTTATTGCAATCCAGCTGCTACGCCTCAGATACACTTCTCCGAACTGAATGTCTTCATCTAAGTCACTGTAATCAGCCGACTGGCGTTGCTCCCGTTTCAGTGCATTTACACATACTTAATTGTCCCTCGGTTTCAGTTTTCACGTTATTTTCGCCAAACGTATCCCCCATTCTCCCATACTAATAATAATGCTGTGGTCATGCTAATAACCAAGTTGGCATGACTATTCACTATGCTGTGAAATGAGCCCTTTTGCGCTACAGTATTTATTGTCTCTTCGATAACATATGCTCGATATACTTGGATAGTGCTTTTCCCCTGATTTCACTAGCCTCTTTTCCACTCGACTCAGGTGCTGACACTCCCTTCTATCTGGCCACTCTCCCAGTTGGTACAAAGGGACCGAACAACGAATTCGTTTACGAGCGCCGTGTTCTTCCTTGGTCAAAAGATGTGGAAATCGGCTTCTAGATACTGATGTTTTATTCCCTAGCTCTTACGCACACTGCTACTTCTATTGATCCACTTAACACTTGACCGTTGTTCTTAATGATGGAGCTGATTATGTGATTTTTAAAGGTATCTTCCTCAGACATCTATCACTTTCCCATTAACAACTAGTGCTGTTTTCTTCATTGACCTCGGGTTGTCATTGTTAAAAAGGTGGTGGTGACGACAGCCACGTTGGATTACACGGGGTTCAGTTAAGTTTAGCCCCCCCAAGGCAACTTAAATGTTTTATTTGGCGGATCCTAAGTAAAGGGAATTTCGGTGATGTGGTTTCCAAACTCTGTGTCCCACGGTCGGAGGCGTTTTTGAACTCCACTTTTGTTTGTAGTTTCTTTTGAATTTTATCTTTAATCTTGAGTGCAGTTACCCAAACACACTGTGAATTTCAGTGCCCATATATGCAGTGGACCTAGTAGTCTGGAAACACCTGCTCTTGATCTTGGTGACTAAAGTCTGCAAAATATGGAAGAGGCAACCGAAGTGGATAAACGAAATCCATCAGTTAAGGTTACCGAAACATTGTGCCTGTCCATCAGAATTAGGTACGAGAAGACTAACATGAGAACATAACTGACCTACGAATCACTCTCTACTGTGGCCGATATCAAATATTCCATTCAACAAAGCAAAATGCACTTACACAACCAGGACTGGCTATCGACAAACTCCCCTCATCTCCACCTGATCAGGTTTAGTTAGGAGATCAGTAGATAGAAAATAGTCCTGATCAAGCCGCATGAACGGTCCATATTCAACGGACTGCTCGACTGTGCACATCCTGTCTTCCCATTTACTATAGGTTGTTCGACGGGGACATCTGGGGTCGTGGACAATCTTTGATTTGTAGTCATTTATACCATCCCTAAATGCTACCCGGAACGGCTTGTTAAACATCTGTTGCCCATTTCTGAAGCCATCGCAATCAATGTTCTGAAACCGGAATTGTGTAAACAGCGCACATTGTTACAGGCTTTGAAATTACCTTGGTCATGAGCTATCTCTGTCGTTTCACCTCGGCCTTCAAGATTGATATATGACCAGATTTGAGCACGTGCTTCCTCATGCGACAGTCTGATTGATCAAACCATTGATTTAGTTTTCATATTGTCTGGTTAATGAGTTGGTTGTTTTCTGAACAGTCCTTTCCCCAAGCTAGACGAACCTCTACGCGCTTTATTCCCTCCAATATTTTGCTTCATAATTGTATACGCCCGATGCAAATTATCGGAAGGAATATTCTTCGCCCATTTGCTTACATCTGAACCTTTGATTTATTGTCTCCAGGTCATGATAAACATGTAGTTTAGGTAACCATCAGTAAAAGCGCTTGCATCGACTAGACAAACCTTTCAATGGAGGGTTTCGGTGTGGCTCTGCCCCATCCCTGCACTTTACAACTGACGGTTTCGTCTTTGTCTAGACTTATCACGTAGAGATATCCGAGCTAGGAGTGGAACTCGGCGCAAAGTGCTTGGCGGCTATCGCCATGATCACTATGCCATTGAGCTCCGAGAGCAGTGTTTGACACGGCGGTTAGTAGATTTCCGGGTTTTGGAGCACCCACCGTGTGTCTTGGATTGCGACGCGCAATCTCACTCGTGGCGTCAGTTGACTGAACTCAGCATCTGCCAATACGGTCACTGGGACCGTCACCGAAGTGGAGGGATTCGGTGTGGCTCTTTTCCATCCCTGCACTCCACGTCTGACGATTTCGTCTTTGTTTAGACTCATCAACTTCTTTATAATCTCCTTAATGATTGCTCGGCGGAAGCTAGCACGTTTACGTGGTTAAATGAGCCTATCGGCCGCTTTGCATGCCCACTCAAGGATGATGCTGGCGAGTAGTACGTTGGCTCTGTGTCACCTGCTTATTTTGCAGGTGCGGGCGAATGACGAAGCCCACTGAATTTCGCCCTCGAACTATTGTACAAACTCCGAGATAATGGGAATCGCAGTCCACTTTGAGATCGCGCTTCGCAATTCATTCACATAACGAGTGCTTCAAAATTATCCTCTAATTCCGAGACAGCATTATGATCCGCGCGGTATTCAATGAACAATGATTTATCACGGGCAAACAAGTATGTGCTTGACAAGCCCCATAGGATGTTTGGAGTGAAACTTAACATTGAAAAGGTCACGGAATAAGAAAATCCTCATTTTAATCCTCTACCGACTTCTACTACTACTACTGCTGCTGCTGCTGCTGCTACTACTACTACTACTACTACTACATAACGATAGATTGAAATGGGATATGCACACACTAAATAGTATTGAGAGCTGTTATAGTTCAGTAATTTCGTGAGAAATAAAATAGGAAACGACGACGCTCACTCGTATGTTGCTTCATTTGACAGATGTGTTATGTTAATCCATTCTACTCACAAAGACCCTACTGCATTTTCCTCAGCGCCAAATTGCGGAGTGGGCCGTTAGGCACATGGTTAGATTTGCGTTATTTCGTCATCCGAGTGAAGCAAACTACATCAAATAATGCAACTTGGATAGCGTCTCATCAAGGGGCTTTTGAATAGCGTTAATGTAGATGCAAGGATTGACGTGAGTCGGCAGGGCGTTCCAGGCACGGGACATACGGAGGGAGAAAACGTTTCGTCGACAATCAGGCCGACTGTAGTGCGTAGCCAGTTTGAGCTGATGACCTTTCAGGTTGGTATTTCGGCTTAGCTGCAACAGATTACGACATGGGTGAGTTGGGTTCGTCAATATTAAGTAAACCAGGATTAGGTCTCCTCGCTGACGTCGATATTCACCACTGTACAATCTCAGGGACTGCAGTCTGCGTTGGTAGGAGAGATGAAACAATCCTCCAACTAGTTTGGTTGCTCTACGTTGTGGAACTTCAAGTGCATTGATGTCGTGCTTGCACCAGGGACGTCAGGACTGGATCGCATATTCCACGTGGGACCACACGTAGACGTTCAGCATTTGCGGACAGATTGATGGATCAAATTCCCGAAAGCCCTCCGTAAGAGTCCAAGATGTTGACTGGCTCTTTTCAATGCCTTTTTAGCCTGTTTCGAGCAGCCATGATCATCCTGCACGATCATCCCGAGGTCGCTTTCCTGCGGAGCACGTTGCAACTGCTGGTCATCAAGTCGAAATTCTTGGGTAAGCTGATGGCATGTCCTCACAACTTTGCATTGAACTGGTGCAGGTTATCGGATGCCCGCACATAAGCCCTGTTGAGATCGCTCTGCAATGCCATGTGCTCTTCCGCTGTCCTGGTGTCATGCCATTTTTGACATACTCCGCAAATAGTAAGAAATTCGACTGCAGTACACCGACAAGATCGTTAATGAATGTTAGGAATAAACCTAGGCCCAGTACCGATCCTTGAAGTACGCCACACTGGTCGTCAATCGGGTCGGAAATGGAGCTGCGGACTCTCACATTCAGCTGATGTTGAATGAGGAAGTTGCCGATCCAACCGAGCACAGAGTCACTGATTCCGTAGCTTCGAAGCTTGTGAAGGAGAATGCGGTGGTCCAAACTATCGAACGCTTTCGAGAAGTCCAGGTAGACAACTCCGACTCGTACTCTGGCATCGGCTGACTCTGTCCAGCTTGCTCAGGCTAGAAGCAAGTTTGTAGTGCAAGACCGATTTCGGCGGAATCAGTGTTGCTGTGACACTAGGATGTTGTTGCTCTCACGGTATCCCATGAGCGCCTCTGCAATTATACGCTCCATTAATTTGGATAACACTGGGAGGAGAGTGATTGGATAGTAGTTCGATGGCTCCGCAAGATTCCAGCTCTCGTAAATAGGAGTGCCTAGTTCATGTTTCCACCTTGTGGGAACCTGCATTTCGTTGAGACAGTGTTGAAAGAACAGAGCTAATTGTTCGACAAGGTTCATGGTCGTTGTCTTCAATGCCTTCGGTTTGATGTCGTCCACACCAGATGAGCCATGACATTAGCCTTTTCATCACATTGGCTGCTGTGAACGATACGTTGTTTATCCCTCGTGGCAACGGGAGCTGTGTCAAAAGCCAGTGTACTGATGTTTCACCCTGGCAAGTGTGGTTGATGTGTTGACGAAACATGTTGGCCACATCTTGTGTGGTTTGCACAAAGCCCTCAGTTGCACGTAAAACTGGGATCCCGCGCTGCACTCTGTGGAGGTTGTTGACATGTCTATACAAAAACTAGGGATTTGTACTGAATTTCGCCGCTAAGTTCTGTTGTTGCTGAAGTTTGTCTTCGCGGATTCACTTGACTCAGCGGTTTCGTTGAGTTTTGTAAGCACTCCAGGTCAGGTTACTTGGACATACATTGTAAGCGCGTCAAGCTGAATCCCTTAAGTTCATGCATTTTCTAGCACAGCTCCTGAGTAACGAGTTGACTTGCTTCGGGCGAAAAATCTTGCTTTCTGACGCATTTGCCACTAGTTCGGTGAATTGGGTGACAACCACCCTCCAATCACATCGGGCGGTTGCTCGGCCAGGAAGGACCAGTCAGCTTCTTGAACGAGGTTGGATAGGATATCGTAATGTGTAACGACATAGGTTTCTTCGTTGTCCTCACTGATGTGCTCCGAGTAGCAGATGTAACGAAAGAGCAACATCGCCTGATTGCTATGGCCAAATGTTGCATCTATGGTCACTGGGTCGATCATTAGTGAGCACAAGGTCCAAAACAGAGGGTGCGTTACCTGTTCTGAATCGCATGGGAGGTGACATGATTGTACAGAGGTAGATTGGAAATCACCTCTTGCAAGTCCGCCTTGAATTGCTCGCTGTGCGATGCTGGAACTTCGATTGCGTGAAGGTTAAATTCTCCATCAGAAGGACGTGATTGTATGGTCGTGTCAGGACTCGGTTCATCGCAGAAGCTAGGCACTGATCCACTTCCAAGGTGGACATTGGAGGGCGGTAACTTGTTGCTAGCAAACACACATCGCCACGTCTTATATGCATACGACACCAGAGAATCGACGACTTGCGTTTCTGGGTCACCAATGATATCAACATGCAAGTCGGATTGATAGTACAGGTGCACTCCGCCCCCTCTGTTAGGTCGCTCGTTTCGTATGGAACTCATGCCAGGTAGAGCCATATCCGCATCAGTGATCTCCGCGTTCAGCCATGTTTCGGTGACCATAACTAGGTCCTAAGTCGTGGAGACCTGACGAATACGAAGTTCGGTTACCTTGCTGAGAAGACCTTTTGCATATTGAGGGCAACTGTGATTAGGAGCGTGTTTGTGAATGTTGATTTTCCGTGACGGTCTAGACCGACCCTTGCGAGGTCGGCAGCCGGTCCGATGACGCAAAACCTAGGGCTAATTTATGTTGTTATATAAAGTTCGAAGCGCCAGCAAGTGGGTGACCATCCTGTCCTCCTTCAGCTGCTGGCGTACTTTGGTATTGTCTCCATTCAGAGCTACACGATGATGGAATTGTTTTGGTAAATCGCATGCACGGTGTCACCTTATCTATCTGTGGCCCGATACCTTTCAGGTTTATAAGAATTTCAGAGGGCAGCATTTTACGCTTTTTGCGCCACATTTTGATCACATACTCTGACATCAGTTCGGAGTGCAATAATACTCGCATTACTCGGAGACCACACCCTTTGTGTTTAGATGATAGCGGTAAACTTGATGTCGAATTAGCGATAAGGTTTTCGAGTTAGAGCACTTTACGAATAAAACTCCATTCATCCCAGTCATGCGCTTTGGCCTCTAGCTCACTTAATTTCTGCAGCTCGGAGACACCGTGAATATGGATAGATTTTGCGTCTTGCTGTTTCCGGAAGTCATTTGGATTTTGTTTGCGTTTCTGGCGTTCACTCTAAAGAACAGATGGAAAAATTCGTACAGTGCATGTAGTGGTTCGAATGAGAGCGGCTGACAAGAGAACTGCCTCTGCATCTTTGCCTGACTGAAGTGTTACCTGGAGTAACCGCAGTTCACCGTAATGCACGGAGTTCGGGTGACGAACGAGGCGCAGAAAATTGACTGGCTTAGCTTGAACCCCGTTACTTGACACAGGTAGTCCCACTGTTACTTGTCGTCTAGTAGCTAATCCTTTATGGCGTTCACCCCGGATTCGGTCACATTAGAGCACATAACAGTCAAAGAATTATGGTATTGTTTCATGTTATCCATTTTAAAGGAACAGTGGCTTCTTTCTTCAGATAGACAACTGATAGGACCTTGAGTCCGGTGGTGGTGGTGGTGGTGTTGATAGTATTAACTCATTTGGTAATCGGCGAGGTTACGATGGAAGGTGCCTCTGTCATGTGGATAGCAACAACGGACGCGTATGGTATTGTCACCATTACATTGTGGGGTGGGATTCTGATGAATAATGTGTAGCGAACGCATCTTTATTAGCAGCCACTACTGTATGGGGTGGCTAACGCTGGATCGTTACTCTTACTTTCGGCCTGGGTACACTGTTCTGAATTGGAGCTTGATACTGAGCGTCGAATTCGAGGCACTTGTTTGTCTGATTCCTGTGGGACAGCTTTCACGGCTGCCATTTGCTCTGCAATCTCTGGCAGCCTATTGCACTTCTGTGCCAACACAGTTATCCATCCAAGAAGTGGATTAGACGTACGCTCAGTGCAGAACTACAGGAATCAGCCGTACTATTAATTTTTCTATCTGATTGAGACTAAGGCGAGCACATCGAGGATGAAATTTTTTTGGCATTCTATTCCAAATCGCGCATGTTTAACACAGCTGTCTGTGCCACAACTCACGTTCATTTCGGAAGCCTAAGGCTTAGCCTTCCGCGGATAAACAGTGCGTGTCAATGGGATTATCAGTTTTGTGGAAGTCTTTCAGTGCAAAGTCTACACTGGTATGTTGAATCCAAACGCTATCTGTCAAGCTGATAGTCAGGTTGACACAGATTATGTTAATGTTCCACACCGGTTAAGTTATTGTGGAATAAATTCAAGATGGTGAACACAGACGGTAGTTGCGTCAATCAATGAGATCTCCGCAATTAACCACCAAATTTGCATAGATGGAAAAGTACACCTAAAGAAAAGTATTGGTACACAATTCGCACTGGAAAACAGGTATAACTCAGTAATACCGGTGCAAAGTAGAATCCAGCACAGTAGATCCGTTTAACATCCGAGTACTTTTCCCTCCCAAATTTACGGAGCCAACACTGAACAGTTCAGTTCTGAAGATACACACATCGCGGCGTTCTCATTGGTCCACACACATTTCCATGGGAAGCTTTTCTGACACTTCAGAAATCGTCACCGTTAAGTGCGAGTGCGATTCACTGATATGAAGGCCGACATCATGTCTCGCAGGATGGCGACAGTAGTCTATGGTGCGTCTGATCCTCTTGGAGCGCCCAGTGAATTGCATGAATACCATCCACAAACATGCCCCAGTTGGATGGCATTCTGGCTTTCGTCCTTTAGTTTCTGCTTTCTACTTGTCCAGTAGGAGGCCGAGTGAAGCTTCGTATTCCTATTGACTTAGCTTTGGCGTGAATGATTTTTGAAATGCACGGTAAGAAGACGAAAGCTGGTAAATGCATGCATTTCGTATTGTCTTCTCAGTACCATTTACAATAACTGGTATGCAACTATGTACTTAATTATGGGTGCGATCAACTAAGCATGAGGTGCAAAATGAATGACGGAAGTTCCACCCCTAAATCCACGTCAGTTTAAACTGACAAATAATTGCTGTTGAACCCATAGAGGTGACTTATCGTAATGGCCACGGCGAAACGCAGGAAGCGGGCATTGTGGTGACGTAACACAAGTGCGAACGTTGATCCAAGCTCTAGGTGGTGACGCATAATCAACAGGCGTTTACCTATTGTGGAAGCTGGCGGCTTGCGCAAGCACGGAACTTCAGTGGGACAGGGATGCTGGTCAATTTCACATTGAATCCACCTTGGCTCGTGTTCCTTTATTCGGGAACTCAAAGATCGATTGGTTCTGCCTATGTAACTGTTTCCGTAGTCGCACGAGAATTTGTATATGCAGTGTGAATTGGCGCCGATCGGTTGAGTTTCCTTCGTTGGAGGCACCGGCAAGTTAGGTGTTCTATTTATGACCCCAACCTGAGCGGCACAGTAACTTCTCTGGGTAGCAGAGTTTAAACATTTGGTGGTTTTCGATACAGTAACGTCACCCTTGAAAACATCTCGGTATAGATCTTTCTCCTGGCTGCCTTATGCACCAAGTCTTTCCGGTCTTGCTGTTGGCTGTGTTTCTCTAGAAACCTGCAAGCATAACAATTCGCCATGAACATAGTTGTAATTCACTCTAGCTCTTCGGCAACGTAATCCGCCGAGCAAATTCATCTAGCACGACTAAATATACTTTGCACAAGGGTCCGCTTGAAGCGCACTGGTGTGAAGTTGGTGAAGTGCAGGTATTGGCCAGACCATGTTGCTTTTCTGTAGATAGACCTCTTAATGAGCCCGTCATCTCTGCGACTGATGAGGATGTCTAACAATGGCTGATAGTATTCCTGGGAGATACTTGAAGCCGAGCAAATAGTCATGAGTTCAGAGAGGTTTGGAAACAATCGGTTTGGTATAGTAGTTTGGTAACTTTTCACCTTTGACACAAAGGCTTCGTCAGACTAGGTGGATCAGTGTGCAATTGGTGTGGGATTTTATAGCGAACAGGGGGCGATAACCGCGGCACCCGAGTCTTGAGCCATGAGTCATTACAGTAACACTTCGGGATGTCACCTCAGGTGGTTCGATCACGGTGGGATTATTCCAGGTGTTCCTTTGTGCTTCATGACATTGACGGATAAGCCCATAGTGTTGACAATGGTAGTCGGTCTGCACTTTTCAATCTGATCCACGCATCGATGCTGGTCAAGCTGGTCGGCTTAAGACCGCCCGCCACGCATTATGGAGTTCTACACCCTCCAGTCTATTCACGCAGTCGGCAGATTTGGCAATTTCTACCGTCTCGGCAATCAACCGCTGATGGGTTTATCGTATACTCCTCCTAATGACCTCTACGTTTTCGAGGTCTAGCTAGTGACCCGTGTTTAATGCATGCACAGCTACGGCCGAGTCTCTTACTATTGTCTGGTATTCAAACTCTTTCCTTGGTAGTCTTGAAATGCGCCTCCTATGCTCCGAAATTCGTGTGCGTAATTCTCTCGCTGTTTGGCTTATGTACACATACACTTTTTTGATTAGAGACTTTTTTACATGCTACTTGTATTCAAACTTGCTTTCGAGCCCCTGTTGTATACTGATAATTTAGCCAAGTAACTCACTGCCCGGCTTCGTCGTATTGTCCGACTTATTCCGTTGTCTGTTTCTCCGAATCCTTGCTTCCACACTCCTTTTATAGCTGCCGTTGCGTTCATGGTACGCGACGTTCTCAACTACATCATATTCATCCCAGATATGCTTCGTGCCTTCTATCTCGTACCACTTAATGTGGTAAAATCACCATTTTATGTGTGGTACTGAACTCAGCTTTGCGGTCGAAATGTATCACACGGATGGAACAGGTTGCTCTAACCGGTGCTCGTTTTTCGGTTCCGTTTTGGCACAAATCGCGGTTTATTGTCCGTACTCGCTTGTGCTTCAGCCGAAACAGGTGTAACAGAGCAGATTAGTATTTTAACTAATTGCACTTCACCACTAATTGTACCTGTTTGCACCTGAGCCAAATCTATTGTCATGTCCTACCCAAACCCGGGCGAATTGTGTACATTACTACCTCAGTGTGTTCACATTTACGTTTTTTCCACTGTGAGCACTGACGCAGCAATCATTCACCTGTTGACAATCACTGGCATCAAGTTAATTAAGTGCGAATGCTCTTCCGCGAATTTCTATAAATTTACGCGCACCGCGTGTGCAACTAAGCGTGTTGTTGTTGCGTCGCGATTGAGAATTCAATTGCATCACATATAATCATGCTATATATATATATATATGAGATCCTAGATGACGAATTTGCAAAGCATTAGGTCTCAAGTCTTTGCATGTTCTGACAGTTTCCATGCGACCGTGGACTAGCAGCACGACCAGTGCGAGATCTGAGCTAATTGTCACCGCCGTGCTTGAATGGTTCCCGTGTGAGCACCCAGTGGTTGCTCAACGGTCCCGGTTTGGTAGTATGACACTTCTGTCAGCAGAATAGCAGCTGAGGCACTTACCACTGACTTATCTGAACGTTTACTAGTCACTTTAGAGCCTTGTCCACACTACATTGAGTTCATCAACCAGTTTAAAATGCTTCCGGATTTATTGTGGGTCTTGGTGTGCCCGCATTGTGTCTGAATTGTGATATCCAATTATAACTGTAACCTGGGTTGACTTTGAAGTCAACCTCTGCCATTCTGATCACCGAGGAAACGTCCGAATTGGAAGAAATCGTGGTTGCTTCCTCTCCACACTGCACTGAACAACGTGTTTTGTCCTTGTTTTGGCTAATCAGGTCGTGGTGGCCTGGGCTTAGAGATGAACCTAACACGCAGTGGCTGATGGCTTACTATATATATATATTTATATTTTGCATCAGTCTATAAATTGACATTGAGCCATCGGAAACCATGGAACTCAGAACAAGGTACAGAAATAGTAAAAAAATACAACACAACACATCAAAATCCATGGTTTTGTCAGAGGGCGAAGTACTACCCGGTTGCCCAAGCCGAAGTAGGGTGTTGACTTAGGGGACACCACCCCGAGCCTTTGGCTGAATAGCCTGCCCGCAAGGCAGCGGAGCGAATTCAGGGAATCGCGCCCATTGGGAGCCGGTGACTGATTGCTCAGTTCATACGCCTTTCGTTTGTTCCTTTGTCAAACAGGGGCTTACTCCTTGGTTTTACTCACAGTCTGTGTG
>CALYDF020006285.1:0-13547 GCA_944474145.2 Dicrocoelium dendriticum
GATTGGTCAACTGCCAGCTTCAGGCTCCGCTTCACGTAAGGAATGTTTTATTCTCCACTTTATGTGGCGCTTGCGAAGGCGCTACGAAATGCAGGAGCATGCTAATTTTTGCACTGTTATGAACAATCTACTGCTTCTTATAAGTGTTCTAGTTTGTCGGATCACCTGGGAGCAGGAATATGTATCGCAATCCGCGCTGCTCTTGAACAATTTTACTACACTTCTTTTCTAGCTATTTTGGTCGGATGTACCAGGTTTTTGATGCTTTATTAATTAACACTAAGAGCAAAGATTTCCTTTGATATTTCTTGCAACAGAAACTAATCAACTTTGCTCAATTCTCCGGCAAAAGATTAGCCAGATTTCCAGTAGCTACAGGCTGGCTAATTTAGGCTTGATGCAACAAAAGCACCTCGATGTTGGCTATGAACGCTGAATGATCACCTGTTACCATCAAGTACTTGATTCGAATATCATATAATGGTTGCGCGTTGCTCGTTGTCATCAGGTCTAGAAATCAAATAGTTGGATACGTTTTGAAAGGCGTCTGCCAGACCAATGTATAGCGCTGTATAAATGAACGTACGAAAAACCTGATATTTGCTTCTGCAACGCAATATCCGCTTATGAACTTAAAGCCACGCAATGATTTTGAGCCACAGAAACAAGGACCTAATATTTGGAAATAACAGCCACATTCTCCTGAGTCATATATTTCTCGGGAATATTATATCCTTAAATTACGCACACAGTCCGTTTTACTATCTGTGAAACAATAGTTATGCCCACAAAATATTAAAAAATAATGGATAGCAGCATAGTAAATTACCTAACTGTGAAGATGCTGTATGTGAACTCGCGGCACGCTTTTCATTTGTTTGGACATATGCGATGGCGTCAGTTTTTAAAGAGAGATTTCTCACATGCCGGTCCTCATTACTTTGCTTCGGTACGGAATTTTTCCATTGCGTATGACAACTGCCGACACATTTAGTACCGGATTCTAGTTTAACGCCATTTGAGTAAATCCGGATAAGCAAGAAGATAAAGTGGAATATCTTGTTTTGAATTAAAATAACCTAAATAATTATTCGCACAACCTCATGTTAGCCTAAGAAATAACATATAGACTCACTAAAGCAGTTCATTTTGGTCCACAGAACTATCAGTGACCTGCTCTGTTCGTCGATGGACGTATCATTACACTAAACGTAATCTGTATCGATATACTATAAAATACCAAGAAGAAAATTATAGATTATTCTAAATACTTCTGTGGGTGTATAATATCCTGCTGTTACTTTACGCGCTAGCCTGAGGAGCCAAATTCACTGCTATATTCAGGAAAATCAACAAGGAATGTGGAAGTTACTGAGGACATATTTCACACCAGTTGACCTAAAATGCTTCATTGATCTTCCAAAATTATCGGTTTTATAGGAATGAGAACATGGGAAAATGTGCTAGGATTGCAGTATGTTAGTCATAACCTGGATTATCTGAGCAGAGTAAAATGATTTCGGTAAAACCTTCGTCGATTATCCTTATTTGGGGGACACCGAAGTCAGTGGGCATTAAAAATTCCAGTATCACTTGAAATATCTGCTGGAGATGTACTTACACTGTGATGATGGTTGCCGTAATGTTTATCGTCAACGGCAACGAAGACTGATTTTCCAGCTGTAGAAACCCATGAAATATTCCTATCAGTTGCTACGCGCGAAATACTCGAATAAGCAATCATGAACCGCCCAAGCGAAAGCGGCTCTGTCTGCACCCTAATGGACAAAGAATTTTTTCCTAGATCCGTGAAACATGTTTGGCTATGACTTCCCCCTCTTCCCAGTATAGTTCATCTGCTGGTATACGTTAAGCAAACGTTTTTATTCATAATCATTTATCTAAATAAATAAATGATATATTTCTCGACATGCGAGACACAGGCAGACTACGAGCCTGAGCATGAGGTACAACAAAGTCGAGTAGTGGAGAGGGATATTCAGTGATCTATTGCGTTCACATAGGAATGTTTCAGTGCTAAATCAATTAAAAATAGTAAAGGAGTAGGTGTAGTAGAAGTTGAGAGTAAGAATGAAACTAGATATAAACTGTCAGTTTAATTGGAGTGATACGACCCATCATGAAACCGTCTCCCGGAGACCAGCTTCCACACTTCTCTTCCACATCTCATCTGGCCATGTGCTATTGTGGCGTTATATGTATACATTAATGTGGGGGCCTGTGATATATATTAAGCTCTCCCCATCGTATAGCCATCTTTTATCTTATTTGTTTCCAACACTGAATTGTGGGGGCCTGTGTTCAATGAAAAGCTCTCCCCATCATCCAGCTATCTTTTAGCTGATTCAATTCCAGCACTGTACTGCGGGGGCCTGTGTTTCATATTAAGCTCTCCCCATCGCACAGCCATCATTTGGCTGATTCGAATCAAGCACTTGTAATATGTGCCAGTGAGTTTGTGATAACTCATACTGCATGAGTGTGCTGCATTTAATTTTCGGAAGCATTTATCCATAGCCTCGGGAGATCGGCCCAATCCTGGCCAGCACTGGAAGGAGAGAAATAAGCAAATAAAAGTGGGTGGACGTATAGTAACGTGTAATGCTAGATTTTTGTCCGACGTTATTTCCATTCAGATTGTAGAATTTTCACTGGTAACTGATAGCCTCAGGAATATACATGCTTTTTACAGAAAAGGAGAAGAATTTTCTGAGAAAATAGTAAGATAGCTCCAGCAGTTGTCGGAGATCAAAATGGGAAAATTGATGATGCGAAATAATTTTGTATGGTACTGTGAAATCTCGTATGTACGCATGGTATTTTTCAGGGAGGGAGAGAAAACTGTACGCAAATTAAAGTAATTTAACTTTCGTTCCAACTGTTCGGCTGTGTGCGGTAAGAGGAGAAGCTGATTTCGTTGTGGGGATTTGTTCAGAGTGAATGTTAGCGTGGAAGCTCATGGTAGGTTTTCGGAAGGTGTTATCAAATAGATCCAGTCCAAAAGCAGAAGGATTAAATCAACATTGATTTCGCTGAGCACGTAACACAGCAGCTCGTACCTAAGGGAGGGGTCCAAAGAAAAAGATAAGTGGAAAATAATTAGCGTTGCAGAAAAAGTGCGAAATAATTTGCTCGAGAGGGACTCTAAGGAACATTTCTGTCTCGGTGAGTGTGAACTTCATTGTTAATCAGGATACTTTGCCTTTAGAAAACACATTATTGCTACTGATAAATTTGGAGAGGGCAGTAAGATCGGGCAATAGGGGAATGAAATGATCCCCTGATATTGACACTATATCCATCTTGCTCCTATTTTGTACGGGGATTCACTTGTCAAGGTAGGTTGCAATATCCCGACCGCTGTTTCGACGTTTAGAAAATAATGTATAACGTGTCGGAACTTCATCCCTGACTGGATTGCACGTATCTCAGATGGAAGCCTGTTCCACGATATGGAGTATCGATTTAGGAAAAAGTTGTCCGACAGTTTCGTTCGTGATCTTTTCACTTTTACTTTATTGTGATTGTGTTTTCGGGTGCGATAATTGGATAATTCTGCTCGTTGTACCGATGGGCGTGAAGAATGTATTTTTTGGGTAATTGTGTCAAAAGAAAGGAAAAGGTTAAGTTTCATTCTTCGCAGCCACAGTGGATCAAGTTTTAAGGCAACGCGACGATCCATGTAAGGTAGGGTGGTGGAATAGCCTAGAAGACGCTTAGTAAATGATCGTTGAACACGTTCCAGTGCCATACGATCACTCACTCTAGAATTACAGTAGGTGATGGAGCCATATTCAAGCAGCGGGCCCGATTTTATTCCATACATGGTGTTAATGGATTCTTTTAAGTTAAATGTTTTGAACAAAAGCCCAATGCTTCAGCGGGCTTGAGCTGCGGTGTGTCCTGCGTGTTCGGAAAAGTTAAGGGTGCTGGAGTAGTGGATCCCTAGGTCACGGATAGGGTGGCAGTGAGACAATGGTTTACCATCTATAGTTAGCGAACCTGGTGTGCTGTCACATCTGTAGGATACCACGTGGCATTTATCAGTAGAGAATGTCATCATCCATTTGGAACTCCATGAGTCCAGTGTACGTAAGTGATGCTGGATTTCGCTAAGCGTATCACTGACCTAAGGAGGTTGTTTCACAGTACAGTATATCTGATGAGGGAAATCTTAAACCGCAGATTTACCCTGCACCTGGGTACAATCTTGGTAAAATCCATATTGCGTAACTCCGTTGTCGAACTGTTATAGTTCTAGGAAAGGCAAATATCGTTGGGCGTTTTGAGAAATCATGTTGCACAGAAGCATCAGGTTATGTCTTAATCTCCGTAGCTAAAGTGGATTTAGTTGGCATTGTTGGCAGCGCTCCCGACAGTTCTTAGTGGATATTTTGTCTAGAAGACACTTGATAATTGACCTTGGTAGAATTTCCAGAGATAGTCTGTCCGATTTTCTCTTATTGCCACAAATGTTACTGCAGTATTCAAAATTGGGCAAGTGAGGATTGCGGAGAGGTCTACATTGGCTGGGGTTATAGTTTGATTTTCTGGCCCTAACCAGCTAGGATTCCACTCGTTAAAGAAGGCTAATTTTGCAAGGAAACCTGATTTTGAGGTCGCGGGTAGCCTGATGTACACATAAGTGTTCGCCTTTGTATATAATTGACTCATCGGGTATAGAACCGCTGCGAGATATTATACTAGATTTTTTCTCCGAGAACTTCATCATCCAGTTGTCACACCATTTCTTAAGGGAGTAGAGGTCTTACTGTATCACCAGGAGTGTATCTTGATGTTTAGCTCATCGGAATTTGTGGACTGTCTATACGTAAACTGCAAATAGGAAAGCGATGCCATCACTTCTAACCACATTAATGTCATTGACGTAGAGCATGAACAGTAACGGACAAATTACACTCCCTTGAATAACACCCCTAGTGATTGAACGTGAGGAAGAATGGTGTTCGTCTGTAGTAAGTACCCGAGAACAGCTGGTCAGATAGGACTATATCCAGCCTAGGACAATTCGTTGTGTCCAAGGCAAAATGTTGTATGCGCTAAACATAAACTCGAGCAGGTTAACCATCTAAAATAAAGCTAGATTTTTGTTATATTGATTGGGTATATACACGTGTTTTGGGAGTAAAATTATTCATGTAACTTAATAGCAAAATAAACCAGATCATCAAATGTATTAATCCGTACGATAGTATCATCGCATATTGTCGGTTCTGAGATAAGCACTATATACATTCTTTTTTAACTACCGTCATTGGAGGTTTTTCAATGCCGCACCTACTAGTTAGCTGGTATTTCTGAATCCTATTCTAGTAACAAAGGCATTTGTTAATTTAAAGTTTCGTGCGGAATTTAGCATTTTACCTTTTTTATCAGGCTTATTATTAATAGGCCAAAATTAACGTCGCAAAAAATTAACTGTTGCAGAGAAAAAACTGCAAAATTTAATGTCATTAGCGAACATAATAAACAAAAGCTACAACACACCAGCCATCTAAGGGTACACTGCGAATATCAACCTTAACCGAATTTCATAATATATAAGAAAGCGGGACAGAACTGCTCTTATCAAAAGCAAACCTGGTTCAAGAAATATTGGCAACATACTGTTTAACTGCGGCGAAAACAGGATACTGATGCACTATGATGACAATAGGTCGATTAGGGCTGTTTGCTTGCTGACTAGACGGTCGATTTAGCCTTATTATTGCTTTGGCAGTCTTTGAAATTGAGTTAATATTGATTTGCATCCGCTGCGCAGATAACTATTCGACAATGCAAATAATGTAGTCGTTCAAGTATCCTGAAATCTAATCAGTTACTGAAGATTGAGGGCGTAGGAAGCAAGTTAAATTACGAATGACTGATAAAAGAATTTCAGTATGTCAGATTTTGACAAGTAGGTACGCAGGATAAGGTACAGAAACGTCTAAAATAACTGTACTTCTTTCGCATGCGCATGTCAAGAAGAAGCACAATAAAAAGAAAAATAATAGCATTCAATCAACCATAATTATGAAAGTATGAACGCATACTGTGCACCACAAATTGTATATTTTTTCTTTGAACCGGTAATAATCCGAACTTGTAGTCCCGTTTTCAGTTCCATAATTTTAGCCTTATTAACTTAAATTATTTAACATAAAATGGATCCAAACAGGGTACTTGGATAATGGTAGAGTAGCAGATATTTTTTCCATATATTTGTGTTTTATTTAGTATGCGACGAAACTGACGCCAGCTAGCGTTCAGATGTTGAGTCATACACTCAAAGTTTTGTTGGTTAGTTAATGGAATGATTCTTCTCGGTATGTTTGACGGATGATGGTCCAATCTATTGAGCGTTGGATAGCTTTAATATTTAGAATCCTTAGACACTCAACGTTTGGTAATGCTTCAAATTTCCGACTGTCAAGATAAACATTAATACCTCTCGTGTTCTTTAGCTGCAACTAAGGAGTTATTAAACATTTATACTTACAACGTCTAGTGCAGGTGTGCAATCATATTGAACCCAGTTGAAAAACGCACGGGACCTTAGAAACATTTTTGACTTTTCACAGGTTTCGTGGGCTGTATCGGTTAAATGTGGCTAAAATCGTAGACGTTCTGACAACAGAAGCAAGTTGATGTAAACGAAGCGGTTGGTCAACATAATTTACCATTAGTTTTGGGTGTATTGTTATATTCCTTTGACCCGGCATTCTAAGCTCATACGCATCCAACTAGCACGATGAGACTTGAAAGAATCCCAGGGTTGCAATACAAAATTAATAAATTGTAGGCGGATGGACACTCATTGCTCAGCCTCCTGGTAAGTGTGCGATCTGATGAAGTCTTCGAAGAAAGCAAGGAAGTGTAATGGATAACTCAAAACGTATAGAAACAATGGTAAGAGGAAGCGCCAAGGAAAATAAATGCAACGCTTAACAACCCCTTCTCATGGAACGTGACTGCCGCGGACCTGCTAAACGGATCATTAATTTTCTGCTAGCTGATACCAAGATGTGAGTTATTAGTAGCTTAACAGATAATGTTTCACCGTTGGATATTATAAAATTATAAACGCAAGACTATAACTAAACAGGCATTTAGTTTGTGAGGTACAAGCATGCATACGCTAAGTGTAGGCAATATTTCCTCCTGTATTATAAAGCCAGCCATGTTTATCTACTGTAGGCCTGGCAGTGCAGTCAAGCTTTACTATAGCGCTGTATTTTAGTAAACAGTGAGACATCTGTAACAGACCGCATAGACTTAGATATGCACAAATTGTATATATGCATAAATGTATGGACTGTGGGTCTTATAGAACGCCTATCTGTCTTAAAGAAGCTAATTTAAGTTTTGACAGTTCTAATTCAAACACCCAATCAACCACTGAATATCAAGTACATTTTATGCACTAATGTAACAAAAAGATGTCTTTGTTGAAATATAGCTGGAATTTCAATCTGCCATTCTAATGGACTGGTTTCGAGTGCCTGTCGCTTTCTACCTTTTAGCACCTATCAAACATGATACCGATGGTGAAATTTACTGCATTCGGACGATAACAACCTAATGTCTTTTTTATTTATCAGGTACGGTCACATTAGTCGGTTTAGCGAAAGTGTAATTTAACGCAAAGTACGAACCATATGGTGATATTGCATCGCAATTCAATCACACGAGTGCATCAAATGACCCTTGCGATCAGTCATTCACCTTTGTGGAAAGCGCCGCAAGCCGTGACACGACGGACTAGCTGTAAAGATTCCGGCTGACATCCAGAAAACTTAGCGCAAGGGTGCCTTCGATTTCTACCTGATGATAATATACGAGTTCAAAACTGGCAGTGGCGTGAAAATGAGTGTCTTGGGAAATAAAAGTTAATAAACTATAAGCGGTTCAACTTTAGTCCGCAATTAATTGAGTCACCACAAATTTCGTATCCAAACGTCTAACCTCAGCGCTGCCCAGCCAAAATTGGTACCATATGGTTTTTTTAAACCAGGTCTGTTGGTCGTTTCCCGTATTATGTGCATAAAACACGATGATTAAAATGTACATTAATTGTCTCCATCTCCGGTACACGGATAAACAACCACTCTTCTCGGTCTCTCTTCTGGCTAGCACGCAGTTTTGCCCCAATATCATTGCAACGCTCGTTGTGTTTAGTTTCAGTCGGATTTTCTTGGCGAGAATCTAGATGTTTAAATGCGCAAAGGCACAAAGCCTAGGTTTGAAATTTCGTTTGTCACATGAATACATGTTTGATGCTATTATCGTCTCGATGGTATATGACCAGTAAAGCTCAACTACATTCATTGAGCGCTTACTCAGCTCGGATGCAAAGACATTTCGGTACGCATTCAGAGCATCTGACTTTGCCAGGCGTTGTATGTCTAAACGCCCACCACGTAGTTGCGGACATCCACGGAAACACAACCGGAGACCAGCGCATCTGGGTGTATGGTCAGTTTCTAAACAGTACCTCAAATCGAGCGGCATTTTTGGACTCAGCCTCTCCAGATTAACTGTTCGTGATGGGATTTGGGTCCATGTCTGGTCCGAGACTGGTGGACGCAAATTAGTGCTTCTGTAGGTGTTACATCGAAAGTCAGGACTAACGTTACCTAGACAAGTATCTTCTAACACTTGTGGCAACGGATGAGGCCTAGCAGTAAGGTAGTCTGCGCCAAGTTTGCCGTCAAGATACAGCTCATCAATAGACAGTTTTCCAACTAGGGGTTTCTGCTCACAAACTAGCACCCAATGTCAGTATTTTTCTGTAGCAGGTTAGTTTCCTCAGTTGGTGACAGAACTCATTTTTCACAGAGTTATTTTGAGTGAGGGCATTCAGTAAAATGACATTAGGTCACAGCTTTTCCCCACGCTTTAAATGAACCATCCAATCTGACGCTATAGATCCTTCTGTTGCTTGGGATGCCGTCGATCAGAGCAGCGTATTCATACGGCTCAGAGAAGTATCCATATCAGCTTGATCAGCATTTAACGCTGCGTCATCTCGGTATATAAACATTGAGAATGTGCCACCAGTGTTGCATGTACCGATTTGTAGTTAAGCGCAGAGCCCAAACCTTCCAAATGGGTACCTGAAGCTGAATATATATTAATCCATTGGGTCACCATTTTGCAAATAAGTGCTGTTGTTAGAAAATGTGTAATAAACTGCGCATGTTAAACATACAATTTTTAGCGTGGATCGAGAGAAATAAAAGAAAACAGATGGGCTGGCGTTTTGCATTTGACTAAACGCTGACTTGTAGGCTGGACGGAGCGTAGTACCGCGTTTGCGTCTGAGCTTAAACAAAAAGCCAAAAAGCAATCTAGACAAGGTATGTGACGGAGAAAAAAGAAAACGTTAAAACAGACATTCTAAAGTTTGGAGTGGTTCGATGATGATTAAAAGCTCACGAGGGAAATCAAGAAGAAGGGAACTCTCGATAAGTAGAAACCCTACAACTATCCACACGGTAGACGCAACAGATAGGACGCAGTTGCTTATCATTTGCAAACAACAAAGAGTCAAGAAATAGTGTGCACGATGCTGTCAGGCTGTTCAAGCGTAAAAAGCAGGACGATTAGTGTAATAAAGAACTATATTAATATAGCCTATGAATAAGGCAGTCGTCCTACTTAAACAAAAGGACAGTGTTGATAGGCTTTATTCTTAATCGTTTTATTTACGTAGTGTAAAACAGCAAAATGTATGCATGTAACAGAAATAAAAACGGTGGGTGTCCAAATGTTCTGCCAAAAGTAATGAAGCTAATGTCTTAAGTCAGTCATCTAAGGGTGCTCAATAATGCCATAAAAATTACCTATCACAGCAAAACCCGAAATGCACAAATGTCCCTGTAATCATTTGCCCCCTTTTAATATTGGTAGTCTTTTACTTATCTGCTAAGGCGTTTTAGGATTTTTTATTAAATAGCATCATCGATAACACAAAAGACGTTATATCGTACATTTGCCGTCAAGCCGGAAACTCCCCTGTTTGTGTAGCAACCATTAGTTTGGCTTCGTATCACAAATTCCAGTCAGATTATGTTTCGTTTACTCGCAGATCTGGATTCTTCGGTAGTTTCAGTTTGCAGTATACTTTCTAGCACAGAGAAAATTGTAAGCATTTCACAATCGTCTTCAAATGTAATTATAGATCTTCAATGCACATGGTTCACGCAACAAACACTAAGGAATATCGTTGTTTTAGACTGGCTCTCGTTCCTCGCTAAATGTCGCTGCACTCAGGCAAGTATCGCAGTAGTCATAGTAACCAACATCAGCCGATAAATCATCTAGCAACAACTGAAGACAGTTTCGTTGACTTTATGAACCAGTTACATCCTACTCATTATTGTAACAGTCGACAGATTTTACAACATTTCTTATCATCATTCTAATAATGGAAGCCATATTTAAGATAGCTTCAGGCTGAAACGAGAAGAAAAGAATTAGATTAAATTGCACTGAGTGCCTCTTCTTGTATTTTTAATGACCCCAGTGATTTTGAGTCTCTAAGTCTTTTGCTTACCGTAGAATTTATGGCGGAAGGCAAATAGTTGATTTACATCTTTTCACGGCTAAATTGCATTATTCCTTCTCGTATTGATGTACATGTCAGCATCCGTACTATACATAAGTAAGATGTAACAAAGGATTAACAAATATCCCCGAAATTCCTTTCACAAGTATGTGAGGTCATAAAAACATATTTAAAAAACCGTGGTACTTATCACGTATCAGAACAGTGTGCTTGGATGAAGTCTATGCAGGCTACGATGCAAAGAATACTATGTGTCCTGTTCGTTTGGTCAGCTTTAAAGGAAGTGAATATAATGGTTATTCCTTGTTATTCCTTCCACATTCAACCTAAACAATTATATTTTTCCAGTTTTGTTATTGGCCATATTGTTCGTTTGCTTGCAACAATTGAGGCTACCAATGCAATATTTGGAAAGACTTCCGATTGAAACCAATGCGTGTCGGAAGTTGCTTGGAAAATTTGTACTCTTCCAGCAGTCACCAGCTATATCACAAGGATCTCTACAAATCTGTCTGATTAAAATCAGCTAAAGTAATGGACAGCGACACCAGCAAGAAACTTCAATTTCTCGGTTAAATGGAAGGAAAGCTCTTTCTCGTATTGCCAAATGACGGCTGTCAAATATGGCGCAGATTAATACGTTAATCACTTGACGATTTTACTGCACAAAGACTGTATTTAAAAAGTAAAAATTTTCTATGGTTCTGTGCAACAGCAAAGCACTGATATTGCCAAATTGAAATTTTAATATTTTTTATGTTACAAATTTTTGTGACCAATTAATCGTAATTCTAACTAAATAGCTAAGGAGACATATTTGCTGAATGGCAGGAACGTCCACCTTTGTGCAGTGCGTTTCATCTAAACTGAGTACAATATGGAAAAGTAATGTCATGTTTAATGAACTACTTACGAATAATATTATTGCAGATCTTTTGGTCAGTTATTTCGAGCCAGACGGGCTGCAAAATTTAGCGCACTGTGGAAGCGCAAAAATGTAATCACATTTAAAGAGCACTATTAACTGAGATATAAATACGAACAAGTATTTTTTCGTTCATAGTTTCTGCTACTGTTTGTATTACAAATGAACGCACTCCACTAGGAAAAAGCAGGCGAACATTTGAAAGTGTCACATTACGAGGGGATTGGTAATGCATTTTCTTGAAACTGCAGTCGCACCGGTTGCCAAGACACTACAATGGTTGACATTGTAGAGGAAATTGATGTGCCTCATCGGTGGAGCAATTTGAAGAGGTCTACAGCTTTTCTCCTAGCTGATGTATGATACGACTCCGAGGATACTGTAAATTTCCAAAGATATCATATCTGCGCTTGACTATGTGCAACCCCCCTATTATCGGTTTTACTAAAACCATGAACGGATGTAGTCGTTTATGGGTCAGCACACATTATTTAGTAATATATCTGGTCTGATTTTGATACATTTGCAACCTGACATAGGAGAGAATTGTATAGGTTAAAATATCTACAATATCAAATCCAAAAGCCGCGAACATATTTGGGAATTTGTGTGGAGAAACAGTAAAGACTGATGAAGCGTCAAGGGTAATAGCATCTTTGACGCAATATCTTGCCATTTTCCCTAAATCATTGTCTTGCTTCCGCCTCAACTATTCACGGATGATAGATATTTGCGTTATGTTTTAAGTGGAGCTTAATGTAATGTTGTATGGGTGCCCATACCTTACGCTGTAATTTAGATAATTTCGTAAATGGTGATAATTTATATCAAATTACCTTCTAAACACGGAATGATCAGTAAACTTTTAGATGGCAATATACTAATCTAAGAATATTCTTTGAATTCTATTCTTATGATTTAAGTCAACTCAGCTCAGTATATCCTTGAAGATCACATATTCAAGTGAGGCCAGTAAGGTTTAATTGTACGCATTCAACTGATATTTATTTATTTGAAATTATGACGGATATTAATTTTCATCATGTATCCTAAATAATAATAATAATAATAATAATAATAATGTGTCAGCTGTACGCCTTAACGGCGCTTCGCTGCCGCGCGACCACCACAAGTCGCGCGCGGGCTGGGTATACCGCGAGGACGCCCACCCCTACGCGGATTCGAACCGGTGAACTTATGGTTGCAAAGCACACGTGCAGACCACTCGGCCACCGGCAGACCATGTATCCTAAACGTAGCAGCGACACAAAAATGCAAATTATATGTGAAACAGGAACATGTAGTAACATAGTCGTGTTTCAAAAACTTCAGCAGCGTTAATCAGTCCAGAAAATGTTTAACGCCATAATCGGAATTTTTCCATTATCTCAGCTAGAACAAATACATGGTATACCGGACAATAGTTCTATGTCTGACATTTAGTGGAGCCTTCTTGTTTCGGCATACTTATAGAATTTTTCATTGAATATGGAAACCCCAGGGAATAATAACATTTTATATTTTCAGAATTAAGAGTGATACGTTTAGCTACCAGCATTTATGGATGCGGGGAGAGTACTATTAATTCCAGGCTTATATTTCCGCTTGGGGTATGTAATTGATCCTGTTGGTTCTCTATAATTTTACAATCAATATCACGTCCTTTTTTGCAATAGGGGACAGTATCCAAAATATACAGTGCAGAATCTGGAAGCAAAAAATTTATTGTGCCATATAGTTTGGCTGTCATCCGTGACCATACCAACTTCTAACAATAGGGCCGATTGCATGCAATCGGATTCTCTTATTGAGCAATTTCTTAAAAGCCAAGGATTCTGATGACGATGTTATTTCTGTCATTATAACCATGGTGTTTGTTTGTGTGCTTTAACAAAGGTTTATTTACTTAGGCATTTGCAACAATATCATTAATTCGCGGAGCACTGACCTTACATATTTTGATTTAGGTGCGTCTTTAAGGCCATGTTTGAATAGCCCGTGGAAGGGATTTACTCACAGTCTGTGTGT
>CALYDF020006286.1:0-13540 GCA_944474145.2 Dicrocoelium dendriticum
GCCATCTATCAACAAAGAGAGGCTTTTGCTAGACAGTTGATCCGGCTCTTATCCTCATCGCTCTCTGCCTCCAGCTGGCTTCCTTTTCATACCGTAGAATTTTACCCTCAGGCGGTGCACCTAGACCACGGAAGCAACAAGGTGCCACCCCCTTCTACAATTCTCAGTAGTTCACTGCCTGCAGGGCAGAGCCTAGGCTGGAAAAGCACAAGAGGCGCATCGCCCTGTTAGGGCTCATTAGTGGTGCGCATTCCCTATGTCCTCTAAGGAGGATCGAAAACATGACCTCTGGAAGCAGGTGCCAACTAGCCAGCACCTTAAGCCACTGAGCCATGTGGGACGTTGTCTGCGCTACATAATTTGAAAACTAACCACGATATAGCACCACCTATCTTCCACTGTCCCTGACAGTGTTTAGCCTGCAAAGTGATGACTTTCTCTAGATAGACGCTTTATCCATAGCATTTTGAAACTAGGAGTGCTTATACTTAATTTATATTTTTTACGATTAGCAGGATTTTAGTTGTACTTTTGCTAAGGCTTCCAGGACTAGGCGCTTCTACGTAGGGTGTGAACTACTTGAATGAAAGCCTTATCAAAATTACAAATTACTTCCTGCTACCCGTATGTAACATAGTGCACGATTGTTGGTTTTAGGCATTGCTTGTTCTACAACGCAATCTCCTCTTCCGCTACGGCCTGTCTACTTTCACTTTAACCCACTGTCACATACCTGACTGCTCGGCCGTCGGTGTTCCCTAAACCTCACAACAACATTGGCTTCCGCTATGTATTTTATGTATGTATGTATGTATTTATGTATGTATTTTATTTGTATGTATTTTATGTATTTTATGTATTTGTATGTATGTATTGTATGTATTGTATGTATTGTATGTATTTTATTCGGCTCTTACCTTCACTGTTCTGTAGCACCATATGGTTCCTGTTTGACAGTACGGCATATCACACTTCTGCTAGAACAATCTCACCGACGCTTTACGAAGACGTTTACTCCATCGCAGCAAGCGCTGAGTTACCGACAAAGGTGCAAACACCTTAAACCTCAACCCCTATGGCAAGGGCGCATTATCCTTAACCTATTCTTCTTACACAAGCTAATTCATAGAAAGCTGCACAGTAATAGCACTTGTCGTAAACTAAGGAGCGCATCTGACTCTAAACTCCGAAACAAGGATCCTTCCATTACACCTCTAAAGCAAAAGAAGAGACTGAGATCTCGTTTCTTCTTAGTTGTGTATGTGAACATATGGAACAGGTTGCCTTCCAGAATAAGAGAAATCCAAAACTTGCAGATATCCAGGAAGGAGATACAAAGATTCCTATGTTTCGGCAATATTCAAAGTATCTTCCATACCTGCGATTCGCAAGACCACTTCTTCGAAACTGGTCTTGATGTAGCTTGAGGAGGCTAACGATATACTACATGACTTCTAAGCATCTTGAGCTCACAACTCATCAATATTCCTTGTCGTTACCGTCTTAGCACCTAAGAGACTTTATCGGTATCCGTCGTACACATTTTCTAGGGTTTAAGATTAGCAAACCGAGTACAAACCGCTTTTAGTCTTCAACCATCTCTTCCCGACCCACTTGAGTTCTTCTAGGGAAAATTCCGCATTACGACTGCACTATGGAAAGAGAAAACGCTACCACAACAGCATCCGGTAATGGATAATAAGGGATAACCCCCAGGAATTGTCTCCATCAGTGATCCTTGTTCTTTCAACTTATCCATTACCGCAATCACAAGACCCAGCAGGTCTCAGTCGGCTTAGTCGCACGCATCGTACAGGTGCTAACCTTAAAATTCTGAATGCCGGCGGTATTTAGGCATTACTGATTAGTTCCTGACGTGCTTCGACCCACCTTGACACGTTGATACAAAGGCTGAATGGACCAATTTGTATCCACAACCCACCGGCCTCTCTCTTTCTATCGTCACTCCGTCAAGGTTTAAAAATTTCAACCAACGGTACAGCCCAGCCTACTGACTAGCAGCTTCGCAACCCCGTAGTTATTCTTAATAGGGGGTATTACAGGGCAATGCCGAAGCCATGGTGGAGGCGAATTGAAATCCTTACATCTTATCTACATCTTCATTCCTTATCTTCAGCTTTACATTTATCACTTTCCAACTTCTTGACCACTGGGACCGTGGAAAACATATTAGGCTTATGCCTTTTGAGGTACTCCGAGTATAGGCGCTTTATCAGATCTAGGTCTAGCATAAACTGTTGAAAGCGTTCGTCGCTGATGATACACCTAACCTTAGTCTTAGTATTGTCCAAAACCATCTAAATGCCGGCTTTAGATGAACCTTTATGTGCCTTCGTAGATGTCGGTTACTAGCTGGCCCTTATTGACGCTGTCTAATTGAGCCTGAACCCTAGCTACGCTACTCCGCCGTTTCTAACCACCATCAATATGTAAACGGCAAACTAATATATACCTATCATATTGTTGACAAAGAGAGCACTTTAAAAGTTCTAAGCCCAAGGATCAGACATTTTGCTCTCCACTTATCCTCTCTTGGCCCCATATCCTTAGCTTTAGCTGGTATACAAATGCCGTGCACTATTGGCAACACTAGTAGAAAGGCCTACTGAAACCCAAATCCTCTGCAGTAAATGCTTTTACTAGTAAAACATTCGCATTTCCAGATTCTATTTCACTGGCACGAAAGCTAACCAAAGACAGAGTGACCCCTGTCACACCGGCTGGCTGGACCACCAGAAACTTTCCATCACCACTTTTCGTATCTTGGCCGAGAGTGTGTTATTTATCTTTCAGCTGGCTCCAAAGCCTACCATGCGGTATGGGTAATGGCGGGAGGACGACCAGCTTTTGTTAATATTATACCCCTGATTTACGTAATAACTATTTGCTTATGGTGCTAGAACAGCACTTGTCAGGAAAACCACAAAAGAAATAGCCGGTGTGACTGTATAGTACTAGTTAAAATTGTCACCAAGATGAACCCCACTGGCACTTGCTTCGAAACTTAAAATTGGAGAGAAATAACTTGAAATTCATCAAAGAGCTGCACATTAGTGTGCAGCAACACACGATGCATAACTTTTCCGACAGTTCTCCTGTGTTACTTAAGTAGACTGGCTCCAGCGGCCTTGATATAAACTTCAGGACAACTTAGAAGCTTAAAAAGACTAAACTCTATATTCCTAGTGGCGTATGTGGCTCAGTATCCACTGAAAATGGTATTCTGAGGTTTTCTAACCGTTGGTTAATTATAAGCTCTCCTGAATTCCCATGCAAACATAATATATTTATACTGCATATCTAGTGTTTTCGCGCAAAATTATAAATAAAATAAATAAATAAAGTTTTTATTCTCGACAAGGCGAGGCACGCCTTTACATGCATGATCATTATGACAACAATGCGTGGTCTAGAATGTGCAAGAATACGTTATGTTTGCCGTACCAGTGTACGTTTATGTATGGAGTATGTAACCATGTAACTGTGTGTGTGTGGGTGTGTCACTGTGAGGTTCCTGTTTGTAACTGTGCTGCTCTAACTTTGACTCTCATATCGTCGGCAATGCTCGAGTAGAAGATGGATGTCCGTGCGTTGGAAAGGATTATTCGGATACCCACGGGGCAGTGACTTTATTTCGTGGCGAGTCACGACCGCCACGTCACAGTGTTGTTAAGCCGACATTTGTGGCATTTTATATTTGCCATGTATGCCTGTAAAGTATACTTTTCGGCCACCTACACAGTCCCTACTTGTTACAAGGTATTACAAGCTAATTAGAGCATTTTTGGATAGCAATGCCTATTTAGAAAATATACCGCTTCGCTACCTTTTGCATCTTCTTTTCGTTTGCTGCTAGCTGCTTGCAAAGCAGAAAGCCATTTTTAGCGAAAAAGTACAATGGCCTTAATCGTAGACTACCATCCAATCGCGAATAGCTGCTGCCCGGTAGTCGCAGACCTAGCAGGGTACTTTAAAGATTGGTCCGACGGGAGTGAAACAATTGACCTCTAGACTCTGACATTCTAATCTGGTGTAACCTTAAAACTGTGTTTTAGTGTACTAAAACGCCATCAACCGTTTGCCGCGGATTCGAATGCTTGGCAATTGTAGCCGGTCCGCGGGCATCACCGTAACACGTTAACAGGTAAGAGGTCGGTCGGTTTTGCTTCCTGTTATCATTCCTCTCATATTCCTCTCCGGCACTCTTCCTTCCCTCTTTCGTGCTTCCTTAGCTGCTTCCTTTACATCGGCCTCTTACTAGGCGGTTTGAGCGTACAGCCGTCTACGAGGTATTTATTTTTTGCATTGCAGCTTGTCAGAGAAGGGGATATTGGAGGATTTTGGGGGTGGTGGGGGAGGATATCTATTTATATTATTAGTGAAGTATATCTGGGGTCTAGTATGGGGCGGGGGTGTTGTGGGGCTGGGGGGATGGGGGGAGGGGGGGAGTGTAGAAGGGGAGGGGGGGGGGGAGGAGTCTATGGAAGTATCTATATTTGGATAATATCTATTGGTGAGTGTTAGAAGGGATAGGGAGGGGGGGTGTGAAGAGTAGATGGTGTGTGGTGGGTAGGAAGATATAATGGAGGGGGTTAATGTGTAAGGGGAGAGTGTCGTTGGGGGGGGGGGGGGGGGGGGGGGGGGGGTGGGGGGGGCGGGGTGGGGGATGAGGGGGTGGATGGAGTGGGGGGGGGTTGTTGGGGTGGGGGTGTGTGGGGGTGGTGGGTGGGTGGGGGGGGGGGGGGGGGGGGGGGGGGGGTGGGGGGGGGGTGTTGTGGTTGGGGGGGTTGGGGGGTGGTGAGTGTGGGTGGTAATGGAGTCTATATATCTGAGGTTGTGTGGGTGAGTAGTGTTAATGGTTTCAGGTTTGTCATGGGTCAGGGTAGGAGACAAAGTACAGAGAGAGTTGGTTATGTGGTTGGTATGGGTCATCTGCTTGAGTGAGAGTGAGAGAGTGTAGTTGGTCTCTATAGACGCAGTGACAGATGCGACTTTGTGGTATTGTTACAGTAGATTGTCTGTATTTTGAGATAGAGAGGACAAGGGAGTTACACAATGGTGGAATACGAATGGGGATGGCAGGTGTACAAGTATGTATGTGAGGTCACTACACGGTGTAGTGAGTGTGGATACGGAGAGCAGATGAGATTGTATATAGTTAGTCACTGTTTCTTTCTGATTCTTGGTTGGGATATGAGACAGAGTTGTTGCAGGGGGGGTGTAGGGGGGGGGAGGGGGGGGTGGGTCTCTCGAGGGATGGACAGGAGGTCAGGCAGGTTAGAGATGTTAGACAACAGATGAGATTTCTGTATATTTTGGACGAGGGATGGCTAAGATTAGGTGACTAAGGGAAGAGGGTTAGTTTGACAGGGGCAAGACGGGGTAATGTAGTAGCTACTCAGCGATGTGCATGCATAGTGGACGGGAGAGTGATATTCTCTTATTTGACAAGGGGGGGGTGACACAGTGCTGTTTAGCGTGGGCAGTGAGAGGCATGACTGAGAGGTAAGAGAATGCACAAGTACTGTTTGGGGGTGCAGTTTATCGATTTCTTGATGTATTATTATGGGTGAAGCGGAGGGGGATATAGTGGGGTATTGGAGGGGAGTTGATGGTCTCTAGGTGTGTGGTTATTTTAATGTCATCTAGCAGTGAGGGTTTAAAGTGAATTGTGATTATCTATCTTCAGGTGTTACGTTGAGTAGTATGAGGTGAAGATGAGCTGGTGTTGTATATAGAGAGGTTAGAGAGAGAGTTATGACGCAAGTATATAAAGCTGTCTATTATCTAGTGATGATACAATGGGACGTTAAGTGTAATGCCAAGAGGCAAGTGTGCGTTTTACTTTAATGGTGAAATACAGGGTATAAGACATGGTACATGACACGTATTGAGTGGTGGACATCTGTTAGGTCATGGGATTAGAAATAGGTGGAATGTCGGTGGAGTCTAGGTGTTCAGTTGCAGAGTATGTATCTTCACAAAGTCTCAATACGAGTTCGAATTGACACCGTTTAAAATTGTTCTGAGAGTGAGACTCATCAATTCAAAGAGTTAGAGATGAGTGTACACGAATTATTTTATATATATTCACAGAGCCTTACACTAGAGGACACAGTTACATTGTCACAAAGCATGTAATAGTACTACATGTACATAGAGTGTACTATTGGTATTCTTAAGTTGGTACCATTTCTGTGAAGTTTAGTGTTGAAGAGTTGGGGTTTGTGTAATAGACATTGAATGGTCTGTTTATTCGTTGAGTATCTTATTTGTAAAACTTAGAGGGAGTCAGAGTAGTATTCTACTCCGATCAGCTCAAGTCCGGTATAGGCAGGTAATTGCGGTTCATAAATAAGAGATGATGTCTCCCTGCGTTTACGAGGACAGCGATGAGTTGAATAACAGAGTTTAGTGATGTAATGGATTCGTGGGGAGATACGAGAAGGGGGTATCATATCTGGGGTGAATTTGGGGGGGGTTATTATATATATGATCTATATATATTCTATGTCTCTGATATATTATGTTAGGTGGGGTTATATTTTGTGTTGGGGATGGGGGGGGGGATGGTAATAAGAGCTACACATCAGTAGGGTTGTTGATGTGTTGAGTTAATTTGGGGTATTTTGTTGTGTCATTGGATATGGGTTATACATGATGTTGAGGGAGGGGGGGGGCTGGAATAGAGATGGTATGGGGTGGACAGGGGGGGAGGGGATTTAGATGGTGGTTGTTTTTATGGTATGTGTGTTGGAGTTAGTTGATGGTGGTTATTTTGTTAGTTTTTTTTTGAGGAGATGTGGTGGGGAAGGGATTTAGAGAGGTGTGTTAAGGTATTTAGGGGTTTGAGAGATTGGGTATTTTATGAGAAATGGGGGTAGTTGATTTTAGTATATGTGGGTATTAGTAGAGTAGATTATGTATTTGTGATACCGCGTAACGTTGACGGAATATGCATCCCTTCAGCGCGAGCAGCGAAAGCGTGTGCCGTCGTGTGGCTGTTGTAACTCCCTAAATGACCAGATTTTTGGCCCTCAGCAGTGCAAATGTACACCTTATGGACCAACTTTTCGTCACCCAGTATAACATTCAACGCCCATCGAACTACAGCAACGAAAGTTTCATGGTAAAGGGATAGTAAACATGAAGCGGAAAGCCCCATATTAATTATAATTACGCAGTGCAGTAGCCACAAACCTAAACCCTAAATTGATTTTGAATTACCAATTCTCGTCCAAACGAAACTTAATTAGGATGACTTTCAGCCAACGGTATGCATTATCTGATGCTACCACAGCATTATCGTGAGTGCGTTACGGTCGGAGCCTGTATACCACAAGCACAACCATCAGGGTCAGGTGATATTACAACGAACTTGGGTCCTAGTACATCGGCACCAAATGTGCCACTGATGGAGCCTATATACAACGTGCACGAGACTTGGAGCGGTATGCTATTACAACCCACCTGGGTCCTATTACGTTGACACCAAATGTGCCACTGTTGGAGCCTATATACAACGAGCACGAGACTTGGAACGGTGTGCTATTACAACCCACTTGTGTCCTATTACATCGACACCAAATGTGCCACTGATGGAGCCTATATACAACGACCACGAGACTTCGAGCCGTGTGCTATGTCAACCCACCTGGGTCCTATTACACTGGCAGCAAACGTGCCGCTAGTCCAGTTCATTGTTTACAATGCTGTAATTCCAAATGAGCGCAGAGACCGATATAAAAACAGTGCATTGTATTTAACAAAAGGCAGCGAGAGAATGTTCAGCGTTGTTTACTATATTCGTGTCTTGGACGCGCATGTCCCATCCAGGGTGTCATTCCACAAAATCGTATTCATCGGCTAAAATATAATAGTAGTGCGAACATACAGCCTACTGTCGGGTAATTGAATGAGATTTTATCTGAACAAGCTTTTTCCTTCTTTGCGTTTTCTTTACTGGGCTGGCGTCCATGTCAAGGCTACAGTGAAGTGAAAATGAGAGTTTAAATTGCATAGAATAGCGTACTTTGGCACTCTATTCTGCACAATACTTCTGTTTGAGGGGTATTCTAGGGCACCCTTTCGACAACCTATCGATGAAAGGTAATGGAATAGATCACCGGAACCAGTTGGGGTGTTGTGGCGGAAAAGGTCAACGGACTGAGGGAACTCATCGTCCGTCAGACGGCGAATGATGGGGTGTCGCTCAAAAAGAAGGTGATTAACTGGGTGATGGTGAGACAGGCCGAACGTTGTGACTTTCAGCTTGCGTCCCGTTTTAATGAGGTTAACGCGAGCTTGACAGTTAGTATTACGTGAGCTGAAAGATTTAGAATAATAGAAGCGAAATCCTACTAAACACGTCTCACTCCTGTACTTTTTGACTTCCGACGTGCGCAGCGGAAACATCGATAAACGACCCTGCCGTACTTCACCCGTGACAGGTTAAACTTTCTGCTGCTGTAGCATACGAAATTGACGTAAGGAAAAAGCATAAACTCTGAAAACGAATTATTAAACTAGTACAAACTATTAAAAAACGCCCAAGGAAGATTATCCGGAAATCAGACTCCATGGCGTACGGATTCGAAAATACTGTTTCTACCGAGTATATGGTTTCTGACACATTCAAACAATTGCAATATCACCTTTGCACAGACTTAAATAAAACTGCAAAGACAGAAAGATACCCGGGAATAATGCCATAAAACGACCGTGAACTATTTATTGCGCACTAGGTTTTGCGGGGTAACAGTGTGTATCTGGATTCTGACACATTTAAACAAATGCAATATCACTTGCACAGAATTTAATAAAACTGCAAAGCCACAATGATAACCGGGAATCATGCCATAAAAAGAAACAAAAATATTTATTGCGCACTAGGATTTGCGGGGTAACGATGCTGCGACCACGTCGCAGCCGAATAACTCGCAAAGTACTGCACGTATTGCCTTGTTTTTACTTTCACCCGTAATCAGCGGTTAAAACTTGTCCCTGAGCAAGCCCATTGTTGTGTTACTGTACACAGTAATCGCCTTAACAAAGGTTTTACTTTTTCTGAGATTATCCAGGTTGAAATTTCACGCCGGAAAGCAATATCAGCGCAGGCAAAGTTTGGCTACATATTTTGTTAATTTGTATTTTCTGGTGAAGCAGGCCTCATTAGTATATTTCTTAACAAATCCGTTTTATTTTCCGCTGCATTTTTCGAAATTATTTTTCAAGTTTGCATATTCCTTATAATTCCGCCACTCCCATTTCTTCCATATGCGCACGAAGAATTTTGGCGACTGAGCGGGCCAACTAAAGTCCCATGAATTTAAAATGAACTTGTGGTAAATTGGATCCTGTTCCAAAGAAAAAGGCACAACTACACCTCTGCGCAGCTTTCGCAACGAAAGCACAAGGAGCTCGAAATCGCCCGAAGGAAGGAAAAACATTTCAATGCCGGCGCCTGCGACTCCAGCAGCTGTACACCAAACAATACCAATGCAATTTAATTTGCCGAAGAGGAACATATGCTCGTATTTTTTCTACTTCCATGCATGAGCTTCGGATTTATGTAAAGATTGATTTGAACCCTTAAGGGTGCAGCCACTAGCCGGTCTAGAAATATACCTATGTGTTTATTTATTTGTTTGCTTGATTCGTATTTTCCCTTGTTCTAAAGATTAGCATTACCTGCACAGGAAAAATTTGAGCATATACCTGCGATGCTCATTTACACCCGGAACCAACACAGAACAAAGAACTCACACGCACTTCGCAATCCGGACACACTAAAGGAACCCAGAAAAATAAGCAAATCCATACAATTTACCTGAGTCGTCCGACTTCAACAGCTCCAACCGCTTGCGGTCGGCTCCAAAGTGACTACACAATCATGCGAAACCAATCGGCATACATTGACCTCGAATGCCCGCGGGGGGAATCGGTCAGGTGCAAACTTGTCGATGTCATAGCACCAGTCGGCAGTGTTTCAGGACGTGACGGGCTTTCGTCTGGCAAGCGATTTCTCTATAAAAAGTCACAAATGTTTGTTTAACAACACTGCGACGTGGCGGATGTGACTCGTCACTCAATAAAGTCACTGCCACTAACACACAGTGGCAAGTTGACCGATACCATATGTACAAATGCTGTGCATATATCTGCACTCGTACGAACATGCCTACATGTTTGGTTAATACCATGCCACTACTATGAAATATTTTATCAGCTTTTCCTCATACTTCACTCATCTGACCCTCACTGCGTACACAACGAAGCGAACTAGTTCATCATCAACGTACTCCACCTTAGGGATCTGATTCTTTTCTCCACATCTCCCATCCTGTGAATATAGACTTCGTTCAACCTTTGAGCCATATGGGCCCCCACTACTGACTCCATCTGTACAACTGCCGCTCTTGGTGCAGCTAACCATGCTATCGTGTACAATAATGCAATATACTATCATGCCCCAAAGGTTTGCCTCGCCTTGTCGAGAACAATTTATGTGTTTATGTATTTACTCAATCTACTGATGCGCCGACCCGCCGTCCTATTCCACAACTGCTGGTTCATATGTTGACTCTCTGCTGTTTATTTACCTTTCGATCGCCACATGTCTTTGGACCGCATTCTTTCAGCCCACGCCTTAGACCCCATCCTTAACTAATACCGAGTTGACGGCTTACCGGAATCCTGCTATAGAGTTTCAAGCACATCAGAGTAAGTCACGCATTGGGCCACGCTTTTTGTTGCATAGCCAACAAGCAGTTCTTGCGTAATACCTTTTGCACATTGCACCCCTTTTCAATTCTATGTATTACGGTAGGTGGTTCACACGGCTGGGTTACATGCATTACTCTTTCGATCTTCGCTTAAGCTGTTCCACACTTTCCCATTTTTCTGAGGCCGGGAACTTTATTGAGGTCCAGGATTGGAGAAAGGACCAGCCTCCGTCTGTCCTTTTATCAACACTGAGACTTACTGATGTGACTTGACATTGATAAAAGTCTTTGCCCAAACGTACGTTCTGGCATAATGGCTAGAGAATGAGTTTACCTATTTTATTGATACGTACGAAAGAGATACTCTCAGTCGGCGCCTACTGTCAGCCCATCACCTACTGTGCTATTCCTGTTTACCTTACGCTCACCTGAATAGGGTTCATCGACAACCCACTAACGTTTTTGCTCCTGATGTAAATAAATAAATAAATAAATAAGTAGGTATATTTCTAGACCTGCTAGAGGCTGCACCCTAGAGGGTTCAGATCAATGCTTACATTTATCCGATGCTCTTGCATGGAAGTTGGCAAAATATATGTTCATCGTTAGCAATTGCAAATGCATTGGCACTGTTTAGTATACAGCTGCTGGGTCGCAGGCGCCCACCTTGACATTTTTCTGGTTCCTTCGGGCGATATTGAGCTCCTTGTCTTTTATTGTGAAAACTTCGCGGAGGTGTAGTTTGCCTTTTCTCCTTGGAACAGAATCCAATTTGCCACAAGTTCACTTTAAATTGATCGCACAATAATTGGCCACTCAGTTGCCCCAATTTTTGTTGCGCACATGGAAGAAATGAATGAAGGGATTATAAGGCATACGAAAAGCTAAAAACAATTCCGATAAATGCAGACATAAATAGAAGCAATTTGTTAAGAGAGAAAATAAATCTGCGTGCTTCAGTAGAAAAATACCAATTAACAAAAAAATATAGCACTACTTTTATTACGCTGATATTGCTCTCCGGCGCAAAATTTCAACCTGAGTTATTCTCAGATAAAAGAAAAAGCCTTTCTACAGTTAGAATACCACGTAAAGTAGCACAAAATTACACTGGACCAGCTTTAGCACCTGAATACGATGAACGTAAAAGCAACACCATGCGTGCAGTAGTTTGCGAGTTATTCGCAATTAAACGGTGGTCTACGAATAAGGCCACTTTTATTTTTCGCTAAAAGTGGCTTTCTGCTTTGCAGGTAGATAGCAGAAAAAATAAAAGAAAATATAAAAAGTAGGGAAGCGGTGTATGTTCTAGATAGGCATAGCTATCCAGAAATGCTCTAATAAGCCCGTTATACCCTGCGACAACTACGGACGGCGCAGGTGGCCGAAAAGTAAACTTTGCAGGCAAGCATGAAAAATATATGCAATTAAGGGATGAGCATGCGCGAAAACGCTAGAAATCCAGCAAGGAATATTATATCTACAAGGGAATTCAGGGGAGCTTGTAATTAACTCACGGTTAGAAGGCCACAACATACCGTTTTCAGGGGATACTGAGCCACATAAACAACCAGTAAAATAGTGTTTAGCATTTTTTAAGCCTCTAAGCTTTTCTAAAGCTTACAACAAGGCCGCATGAGCCAGATCTACCTGAGTAACTCAGGGGATCTTTCAGATCCGTTGACAGATTTCGGCCTGCAAATTACACACATTACCGTTTCCGCAACTTATACAACGTTTGACTACAGCTAATTACGTGCATTTTACCATGGTTGTTGCGCAAAATAAGTGGTTTTAAATTTTGATCATGCCTGAGTTGGCTTGCCTTGATGAATTCGGGCATAACATGTTTCATTATTTTTTTAGTTTGTGGATGTGGATCGGGCCAGTGCTAGTTCACCCCTCAAACGTGCCAACCACAGAAGTAGTTTATAAGCATTTTGCACGCCTGGGTAGCGATGATAGGCACTTTCCACGGGAGCTGATACGTATGTTCTCTAACAGCTGGAGGACTTACGAGCATATTACCCGCCTCAGATTCTAACCATAGCGGTTTCACCACACTTTGGTCCACACTAATTTTCCGTTTTCCTGCGATTTTTAGACAAATCAATTGGCACATTCGGTTTCGGGGAACGGCTCCGGCTTGTCCATACTCAAAGACTCAGGTTGGTATTCACATAGGCAAGCAGCTCGCTCAGCTGGAAATTGTTTATGCTATGGATATCAAAGCTTAATGTTCCGGCTGACTAGTTGCCAACCGGGACATTGTCGCTCTCTCGGCAGCACATCTCATCACAAACACCGTTTCCACTCCTAACCACCTGGATAAAAGTATATCACAACGGTTTCTTGGAACAAGACTGATTACTTCAGCAACTCATAGACCTCACTCCTACATGCTCCTCACTTCCAATTCGATTCCCTTCCACCATGCTCAAAAAGATTCCATATCCTTACATAAATTAGCACACCCTGATTCTTCATCCAGGAACAATTACTCCATATTACTATGCGCAACATGTGTGCACATGGCAGCATAGTATACTCTTAACTAACCTTGGCGTAGTTAACACGTTTGTCACTAATTTCGCAGAGCACCAGCACCACCGACTTTGTCATACTTAGTCGACACTTGTCCATATGTAAAACCAGAGACCATCTTCACGCTTTGCATTCTCAATAATTCAACTAAAACATTCGTATAAGACTGTATCGTTTGTATAAATGGGCTCATGCTATGAATCCCACTTCAAAAAAATTTCTGATGCTCTGGCCACCGCAGAGGATGATTA
>CALYDF020006287.1:0-13510 GCA_944474145.2 Dicrocoelium dendriticum
CAAAGCGACGTGGGTAGGTCAATACACCCACTTTCTTAGCTTTGTGCCGCTGAGATACAAGAGGAATTTAGTCCGTTGCTTATACCATCGTGCCAGAGCAATCTGCAGTCCAGAGACGCTTGAAAGCGAAAACAAGCTCATCTTTAACACGCTGCAAGAAAATGGATACCCCATACCTTTCATCAAAAAGCATTCCAAACAGCTTGTGGCTGTCAAATGTGTCGCTACAGTTCCCAAAAAGGATGTATTCCTTACAGTTCCCTTTAAAGGTGACGTCACGTTCGAACTGTTGAATAGAAAAATCTCGACCGCATTGACCAAGACATTTCCAGCCGCCAACCTAAAACTACATGCCGAAACAAGACCATTGATTCTTCAGCGCTTAAAGGATAAACTCCCGGTTCGGTCCGAATCGTTTGTCTTATACCAGTTCACCTGCGCCTGTGGTGCTAGGTATCTTGGACATACGACCAGGTGTTTGTCCAAAAGAATCGCTGAGCATTGTCCATGTTTAAAACAACCGATGAAGTCCCACTGAGCGTCAGCAGGAGATTGAAATATTGGTTTTAGCGAGAAACCTGGACAAAATGAGCCTGTTTATTTCGATGGGACAACGGAGACAGGCAATGAAAACCATTGCATAAATGTGAGAAACCCGACTAATAAAACGCTCATCCCAGAACCTTAAACTACCTTTAGTTCCAAACACATGTGATACTCTAACGCACATATATGGTTGGAGGCATCCGGTTCCGGATTTATCTGTCACTGCGACCTCCACGAGGACAGCCTCAGGACGCTTGCGTCTACAGAGGGACCATGGGTAGCTCGCGCTGCGCCACCCGCACACCCCATACCCAGTGTAAACCCGAAGGAATATGACCGGGAGGCATGTGGATCGGAGCCTAGTTTCATTAACGGAGTCGGCCTACACTCTTTCAACATACACAGCAGCAGCATTCCTGTCTATCTAGGTAGGAGATCATGCGTACCAGACGTACACAAGGCGGTGGCTGGGCCGTAGTCCGCTCACGAAGACCGTGCAGTCCGTCCCCACAGCAACGATTCACAGTTTCCTGGATCCAGTAAATTAAGCGGGGCACGTAGACACCTTGTCATCATTCATTTATAGTAAGAGCAGCCACACCGGGGATATCAAGCAACCAACACAGAATTTGAAGGCAAATAAACACGCAAAAATGACATGAAATATGCAGCAGAATGACAGAATTGAGTAAACCGAACAGAGTAGAATACCTTTTATCCACGTAAGGATCCTGCATAAGTCCGTGTAGCTCAAATGCGTTGAAAAATTATTATATATGCAACGTTAACCCCAGCACCAGGCACTTACATACATATGGTTGGTAACATCTGGTTCCGGATTTGCGTGTCACTGTGGCCTCCATAGGATAGTCACAGGACGCCTGCGCTTACAGAGGGAGCACAGGTGGTTTGCGCTGCAGAACCCACACCCTCATGTCCAGTGTAAACACGAAGAAAGAAAACCGGGAGGCATGTGGATGGGAGCCACGTTTCATCAACGGAGACGGCTCACGCTCCTCCAACATACACACACGGCCACGAGGACCGTGCACCCGGTCCCCACCCAGCAACGATTCACAGTCTCCTGGAGCCAGTAATCGAGGTGGAGGGTGTTGGACAGGTAGGCACCTTGTCAACATGCACATCCAAACGCACCCGCACCGGGGGGGTATAAAACAACCAACATAGAATTTGAGGGAAAGCAAACACGCAAAATTGACACAGGATATGCAGCAGAATAACAGAATTGAACAAACCAAATAAGGCGGAATGACCTTTGTCCAGATTAAAAAGATCTAAATTAAGTGTAAGTTGGTGAAGAAGCATCATAAATGCAACATCAACCTAGGCATGAGGCATATATACATTCACAGTTATGGCAAACATGTAGTATGTTTGTACATTTGCCGATCACTCGCTGTCCTCTTACTACGACCATGCCTGTACAGATGTGCCTAGCGTTGTCGAGCATATACAATTTACTTGTTTATCTATTAACTACTGCGGATGGGCACTCTATTTTTTCCATTCGCCTTTACATGCAGATAAATGACTTATTCGACCGTGATTAACTACTTAAGTTAATTGTTGGCAGTCCTCGGCATGTCGCTCTACATTCATACAGACCGTCCACTGTTTCCATCTTAGAAACCGTGGCACTACTCCTCAGAAAGGTATCGCAGTCAGCCGGACAACGTCGTTCGATTTGCAAGATAATGGACAATGAAGTCAAGCGCCTAGTCACTTCGGCTCAAGGGCCTTGCAATAATCCAGTGGGAACATGCACTGCCGGATGCTTAGCGTTTCATCCGTTCGCTCCGCTGCACCACCACAAAGGACACCCCTCATAAAGACCCTTTTTAAATAACCGTAAATTATCACCGACATTCTCACTACCGAGCTCGCCGACTACGCGGGGACAAGTGTTATTGTATCATCAAAGGAGAACTCCAGAATATGATTTGTTGGTGGACAAATCTGAGCCATTGTAATCCCCACCGTTAAGGTCAGATTCGCTTCCGTTGTGGAAGAGAAGACACCATCTCATTACGTAACTTGGCACTTGGAGGATAATGTTAATTCGGTGAATACTTTGCGTTACATAATGGTGTCCCAGACAGACCCTCCTTGCGCAAAGTTGGCTCCACCTAGTGGGTCAACAATAGAGACAACACATGAAGAGTAACAACAAAGCATCTCGCTGATTAGCAACCAGAAAGTTGAGGAGAGTGATGCATGAATTCCCAAGCACTTTCATCCTGCATTGCCCCGGTTGTTTGTTGAATAAATCGTGTTCATTCAAGCGCTCATCGTTTGCACTCGGCGTGTTGTGGCCTCGCCTCTATTGCCATGACAACAACCCGACAGCGAGCAGAATCAATGGACGCCATGGTGACCAATGCGATCGCGAGTCACGTAGGTACACACATGCACACACACAACCCAGACCCACACACGCAAATGTGCACATGCACTGCACTGAAATAGGTGGCCGGCGTCTGGGGGCCAATGCAAGAGGTTGGAGTGCGTGAATGGGGGGTAAAGGCCAATGTGGAGCAGCGACTGAGAATCGATCAGTGATCTCGATTGAAGACGCGAGCCTATGCATACCACCAAAGGTGACAAGTTTCAAACAGTCTTAGTGCTCCCGTAGATGAACAAGAGACCGCTAGCAGTGACGATGCAGCTACACGAATCGGGTTCGGTGGCTTAGCCCATGTCTGATTAAAGTTAATGCGCAGATCATCATTGATCAGACCACCTAGTTGGATTGCACTTCGCATCGCCAAGGAATATATCAATTATTTATTGAAAGTTCCCGTCATGATGGTAAAAAACATGGGTGCTCGATAACTTCCGCTTCGAGCGGAACTGAAATGGGAGTGTTCACGGTGTTTAGCAACCAGCTCAGTCAAACAAGTGTGACCAGAGCACCGGAAGACATGATCTAGCCAAGGCAGGCGGTTAAGATTCAACACACGCTCGAGTAAGACACCAGACGGCTTCCTGATAAAACCTATTAGCAGGCCTAAGCATTGCTCGCCCGGTGTTCCCAGCAGGCATGAGCAATACTATGCAAGTACCGGTCATCAAAGACTTCCAATCGTTGAATATCTCCAGCACGAAGTGGCCAGCCCTCTGATTCACATGGTACCACCGGCCTTATCGCGGTGTTGAGAACCCTACCATTGCAGGACAGTTTGATATCCACCGTCTCCATAGATGATTGAGACCATGGAAAGCCACAGGGGTCCTGATGATACGTGAAGCAACCTACTCAGTAGTGTGAGTACCAAGGTAGTTGAATCGGTCGACTATTCGTAGTGTCTGTTCGATAGTTAGAACCGGTGCAACGGCACTTTGGAGCTTGAAGATGCTAAGCACATGCCGAAGCGCGCAGTGCTCTACGTCAATCCATATGGAGCGGCTTGCACAGAAATTAGGTCCGATACAAAGAGAATTATGTTATCCGAGTACTCGGTTTGTTATTCGGTTACATCGTAGAACTTCGACTCTAGAAGGGGACGAGTAGAAAGTCACATGAGTTCAATCACAAAGCTAAAGAGGAAAACCCTAGAGAACCCCAAATGTCGTGAAGGCAGTTTAAGGTGGGCCTTTACCCGACAGGTGAGGTGGCGCGAACTGTTGACCAGAAGGAATATGAAAGCCATTCTTAGAAAAGTGATAAAGGACGGTAGAGGTGGAACAAATCTATGAAGTGTACCTCTGAGATGGGAAAACCGGGAACACCGCCACCGCCACTGGTGAGAGGGAGACCACTTGAGATTGCGTGTCGTTGCGTGGCACTTAGCTCGTCTTCCAAGCGTCGGACATGCGCTTGGGCTTGCTTCAACTGCTGTTGAAGGTGTAGCGAGGAGGAATGCGGTAGATAGACCTGATGTGTTAGGGTATCAGGCTGATCTCCAGTGGAAGAGGTGAGCGTCGGAGCCAGCGTACCGTCCAGAGGTGTGTGAGTTATGGATCCGTGCAAAGGAGCCGACGATTTTTGCAACAAAGGAAGATTAGAACAATTCACTGCACTCTGGAACGATTCTGACTGGAAAGTACAGGGGGAGAGGGAAATCGAGGTGTAGAAGAACGAACACAACCGAGTGGAAATATGACACGTACTATTTCAAAGTTCCAGTGACGCACCAAACGATAAAAGGTACCAAGAGGGCGAGGTTGACAAGGGAAACTATGTCCGGTTCGCGAATGACAACCCGGGCACACTCACGGCCAATGCCATACGAGCAGTGTGGTGATCACATGACATAGGCGATGATGTGGTAGCGATGGACTCATAACGTCGATCGCTTTGAATTCAATCATAGCAACAGTACCTATAAAGATACGAGCTACACCTTACGAAGGTATGGAAAAACTGGCCAGGAGACCAGATTGTCTGCATAAAGTGGTCTACAGACACCTGACGGCAGCAGACTCAGTGAACTGTTGTAACAATCGATAACATGGATAGCCTCGCGTGTGTTTCGCAACAGAACGCAGTCCAGTTGGTGCCATGAGATTGTAGTAACAGATCCCTTGCAGCAACCTAACGCTAAGTACCGTAGATAGCTTCCTTTGAGTTATATAAATGAATTTGGCATGAAAGATACAGTCAAACGGATGGATACACAAAGTGATAACTTTAAAGTCAGGTATACCACTAATTGGGAGCTAATCAACACTTTCCAAGTCTGCTGCAGTGGCAGCAAGAACTCAGTGGCGCTGCGGCACATTCTTGTAAATAGACACATTCGACGAATGAAACCTTGATCGTTGTGTTTCCTCTCAGATGGGGGTCTAACGAATTCAGCTATCGGTGAATGTCAGCTCACTTACCCTGACGGGTGAGTTCCTGGAAGCAACCGTTACCGAGTAGAGTGGATAAGCCACATCAAGACCCCGTGAAGAGGCACGAATCCGAGATCGAGTATTCCTGTGAAGTCGAGAGGAAGTTTGCGGAGTTGCTATTTGAAACTGGGGCCACACAGCACATCAACCAACCGACACGCATTACTGCGCGCGCGGCTCCATCATGCTTAGACCTACTTATGACTAGCTGTGAGAAGCGTGTGCATAACATTCAAGTCTTAGAGCCTCTGGGAGCGAGCGACCACTCCATGATCATAGGCAGCTTGGAACTACCACTGCCGTATTCTCCCCCACTGGAGCCAACTTTCAACTATTGGAAGGCGGACTTTAATGGCCTCATTCGAGCAGCGAGCCAGACGGATTGGTCTCTACCACAGGATTCATCTATTGAAACCTGTTGGACTATCATTAAAGAGGGAGTGAAATCGTTGTGCGCCTGATTTGTACCCCTCAAATTTCGAAAAGTTGGGCCAGTCAAACCAAATTGGTTCGACAAAGAGTACAACAAACTGGCCCGACGACGACGCAGACTATGGAACCAGTTCGTGTTATCTGGCTCTGATGAGGACTGCAGTGCTTACAAAGTACAGCGAAATCGCTGCAACAACGCGAAAACAAGAAAACGCAGAAGCTTCGAAGAGGAGCTTGCAACCGCCGCAAAAACTGCTCCCAAGAGGATCTTTGCATACGTGAAACGGCGCCTGAGGCCTGTAGCCAATGTCCCAGTGTTAGAAGGCTCCGATGGACAGCCCCTAACCTCGAGTACAGATCGTGCGTCCGCATTGGCGACGCACTTCGCCTCCGTATTTGCAAGTGACCAGGTGTCTGTAACGAGTTCGACGAGTGCCGCTCCAGCCGAACTTAACAGCCTGAACTGCAATATTGAGGATGTATGCAAGCTTCTAGCAAATTTTGACGGGACAAAGCCTGCTGGACCAGATGGTATACACCCACTGATCCTCAAGTCCCTATCGGCCATCATCACGCCTTCTGTAACTGAACTGTTTAACAGGTCACTATCTACTGGACTGTTACCAGACGACTGGAAATGCTCAGTCGTAAAGCCTATACCGAAAGGTGGTAACCCAAGTAAAGTGGATAACTACCGGCCGATCTGCCTGACTGCTGTTTTGGCAAAGACGCTCGAGAAGATCGTGAAGAAGGACCTTCTGCAGCTTCTCGAGTCGAAAAACCTGTTGACATCCGCACAGCATGGTTTCATGAAAGGTCGCTCGTGTATCACCAACCTACTGTTGACAAGGCACGAGTGGTTACAAGCGATGAACCAAGGCCATTCAGTCGATGTCATTTACATTGACTTCAGTAAGGCTTTTGACAAGGTTAACCATGCAGTGCTCCTTGACAGGCTGAGGATGTACGGTGTTGGTGGTTCGCTACACAAACGGATCAGAAATTTCCTTGTAGATCGGAAGTGGAGAGTCCAGGTGGACAACCATCTAACTAACTGGTATCCATCGAGCAGCGGCGTGCCCCAAGGCACTGTACTGGGGCCGATATTGTTTCTGATCCATGTAAACGATGTGCCTAAGCTACTCCAATCACCATGTGCGTTGTTCGCAGATGACTTGAAGGTGTGGAGAGTAATCCGCACACTCAATGATTGTGATTTACTTCAGCAGGATCTCGACAGCCTCTCAACATGGTCTGCAGAGGTTAACCTTTCGATCAACCCTGCTAAGTCGCAATTCATGAGGTTGGGTAAATGCGAGCACAGCCGAACGTACACAGTGGCTGGTCAACCGCTGCATCCCGCGTCTTTCGTGCGCGACCTCGGTGTGCTCTCACGCTGCGACCTAAAGTCCATTGACAACACGAATAGGCTGTACCAAAACAGCCTTCGGATGCTTTGGGCGCTCAGGCGCAGCTTCAGCAATTGGTCCGAAGAGATTGCCACTCGCCTCTTCGTCTCGATAATACGACCAATGCTAGAGTACGGCTCTCCCGCATATTGTCCCATCACGCTGGGCGAGGTAGAAAAGCTTGAGCGGGTGCAGCATGTAGCCACTAGGCTGATTCCCAACTTACGAGGTATGCCATATGAAGACCGATGTAAGAAACTAGGGCTGTACACCCTAGCATATCGTCGGCTGAGGGTTGACCTAATCATGACGCCCCGGATATTACATCTTAGTGAATACCCCATGTTGAGACAACTGCTTCATCTGCGCACACCAAGCAGCACGCGAGGACACCGGTACAAACTTATCGTACCGCAGTTGAAGCGGGTAGCCCACCAACTCTGTTTCGAACGTAGAGTGGTGAATACCTGGAACAACCTGCCGCAGCAGGTAATAGAGGCGAACTCAGTGGCCGGATTTAAGAAGCTTCTAGACAAACACTTAGCAGAGGCAAAATATAGAGAGCGGAAAGATAAGTAATACGGTAATGTCCAAGAGCGACAATTGATGCAGCTACACAGAGTATGCTCTACTCGCTGCTTCTAATCAGTATCAGTCCGATCATTGTAAACAAAATGTGTAGGCTTAACGACCCAGGAAGGCAAAATTCCAGATGATCCGCTGTCCGTTGCAAAGTCTAATTCAGTGACGTTTATCTAACCAGCACCAGTGCAAATGGCCTAAGTGATACGGATGTGCTTAGAATCGATCGAAAAAACCAACATGGACGGGCCAATACTTGAACTTTAATAGCTTTTGCCCAATGAACTACAAACGAGCCTTAGCACGTACCGCTTTTGCTAGAGCTCGTCAAATTTGCTCATTAGACACACTCGACGTGAATTAGAACGAGTCACCTCGACACTATAAAAGAATGGGTATCCCGCGCGATTTATAGCACGGCACGCGAAAATACGATCTGGAGATAGACCACCAACCGATGTCCCGAAGAAAAAAGTATTCATTATACTGCTGTTCAAAGGAGATCAAGCTGACCGAAGATGCCGGCATCGTCTCCGTCAATCAATTAAGAAGTGTTACCATACGGCTGAGCTAGTGGTATTGCATCAAGTCAGAAGGTTGCTCTGTAAATCCAACCTGGACAGATCGGACTCTCTAGTTACCGCCTCATGCATTTACCTCTTTAATTGTACTTGCGGTAGCAAGTACATAGGCCGAACTGTGAGAAGGCTGTCGGCGAGGATTGCAGAGCATGTTCCGCGAAACGTGATCACTAAGGGTCCAAAGCTACCGACTAGGTCTATTGCCCGCCACATACTTGACTGCCCTGAATGCCAAAACCCACGTAGCAATTTCAGGGTAGTTAGCAAACAAGCTACTCCCCGCTTACTACAGTTTGCGGAGGCGGCAGCAATTCGGCGGCTGAAACCAAATCTGTGCAAGCAAACGGATTTCGTGACCACGCTAGCCCTTCCCTGGTGAGGCTAGTGATTGCGTTTTCCTCGGAACGGGTCACGTGAGCCTAAGGACCTTCGACCGCTTTGAATATTTTGCTGTTAACATCGCACTGTGTTTTCCACTAACTGTATGTAAACAGCTGATGAGAATACGCGAAATTGCTGAATTCAGTAAATTCTGTTAAAATGTTGTTTCTTCTTGCTTTATGGAAACTGGTGATTTCAATTGTTTCAGTGATTAAACCTTGAGACGTTTCTCTGGAAGCCTTTATGTTGACGTTGGCGCATGTGTCAACGCAGCGCGGTCTCCTTACAATGTTCCATATTCGAATCTGTTCCTGGGTGGTCGTGAAGTGCGTCTTTGGTGCTCCAGAATCCGTGTTCGTAGCTCTCTCTTGCTGAGTGGACAGTTTGTACAGTCCATTTTGTACACACAGTTGGTTATTCGATCGGTTAGAAGGGCGTTTTTCAGATGTACAAGCGCCGAACGCAGCGTTTAGCTCCATTGGAAGAAAGCCCTTAAGCTCCCCTTGTTCAATACCTTTGGGTTGTTCCCGAGATCCCTTCCTAGGCTGTGATTCCACTGGCATCTATTGCATGTGGGTTTATTACGTTTGTAACTAGCGTTCTACTAACCATGGAAGACAACTGCTGTCCAGGATGAAATTACGCTATAAGCAGGCCCAAATCGGACAACATGATTACGCAGGCTGCCGGGATCATCGATCGGCAGACATCTGTTGACCCCGGGTCATGCGATTGAGGTCAACATGGTTTCAGGGTTCATGCTGCGTCATACCAATTCCCAGCTCCTTCAGTTCGCTGAGGCTGTTGTGATAAACTCGATTAAACCGGTGCTATGCGTGCAAAAACGGGTATCGGTCAGTATTGGGCTGGCTTGATTGTAGAGTCAGGACATCCGAGGTGCCACTCAGGCCAATCCTCTCAATACTGAATTGGTTCGTTGGCTAAGGAAGTTGCTTTCTTCGCTGAAACAACGGGTCTATCTGTACAGTCCTAAAGACTGATTTCAAGTCATTGGTGACCTGACTGAAATCAACCTGTATGTGGCCCTTGGATGTAAAATCCACAAATGTCCCGTTACATGAGACGGTTGTTGACGTGTGCGAATTAGCCGAACACTCTAGCTGCTCGTTACCAATTCCGACTGATTTGTTGAGAAAAACTTTACTAGTGTGCATGGAGAAGGTGGTTTCACTTCCGGAGCAGATCGTATCGTCAAATTGACGGCGTAGCAATGGGTAGCCCATTAAGTCCTGTTCTCGCTGATTTCTTCATGCTGATGACAGAAAGAAGCATTTCTGCGGAAATATCCCAGGTGCGATATAGAAGCAAATGTTGGTAGCTCAGGTTGTTTAGTTGATTGGCTGATTGTTCGCTGAGCTCGGCAGGTTGACTGCAAACGTTTCGTCACCACTCGAGGTGACATCGTCAGTGCGAGTGTATTTAGCAGTATGGCGCGTACGAGGCGTACGCGCCATACTGCTAAATACACTCGCACTGACGATGTCACCTCGAGTGGTGACGAAACGTTTGCAGTCAACCTGCCGAGCTCAGCGAACAATCAGCCAATCAATATCCCAGGTGCCCTATTACAAACGACATGTCGATGATATCTCGGTTTTTTGTTCGTCAGGGAAGCAGCTCACACATTTGGTAGAACGCTTCAACGGTGCTCATAGTTACTTATTAGTTATATGCGAAGTAGAACAGGACAACTGTCTGTCATAGCTGGACATCCTCATAAGTCGCAGGGATGATGGATTAGTTAAGAGATCCATTTACTAAAAATCAACCTGGTCCGGTAAGTAGCTGCACTTCACCAGTTTCACACCAGTGCGGTACAAACGGACACTTGTGAAGAGCTTAGCTAGTCGTACCAGACGAATCTGTTCAGCCAACTGTCTGGATGATGAACTAGTGTTAATTACAGCAACCTTCATGGTGAACGGTTACCCTCTAATAAGTACCGAGAAACACAGCCAACACAGCAACGACTCACAGTTTCCTGGATCCAGTAAATTAAGCGGGGCACGTAGGCACCTTGTCATCATTCATTTATAGTAAGAGCAGCCACAAGCAACCAACACAGAATTTGAAGGCAAATAAACACGCACAAATGACATGAAATATGCAGCAGAATGACAGAATTGAGTAAACCGAACAGAGTGGAATATCTTTTATCCACGTAAGGATCCAACATAAGTCCGTGTAGCCCAACTGCGTTGAAGAATCAGTCTAGTGCTTTTCCAGGCATGTGGACGACTATCTGATTTGGAAACTGGCTGCGAAGAACCTCACTTAATTACATTATATGTGTAACCTTAACCCCAGCACCAGGCACTTACATACATATGGTTGGTAACATCATCATCATCAACAGCAGTACATCAGCCATTTGAACTGATGCTTCGCTGTCATACAACCATGAGGACATATGAAATAAAGAATAAGAAGAGGGAGAGAAGGGGGACTTACCCGAAAACCTTAATGCCCTAAGCAAACATTCAGGGTCAAGGCGCCTACACCTTGTGTAGACAACATTCCGCCACAAACAGCTGGCTATCGTGCAAAGATAAGGCGGCATCGGTGAGACAGCTTCCTTGCGGCTTTCACTGACACGCGTCATAATCAGCCATTACCCCGCAGATAACTCAGCACCAAACACACTTTAAACAGACAATCCGATTAGAAGACGGCAGCAGACGCGCCACTGGTCTCGGTTGCGAGCCACGTCCTGTAAAGTCTCGAGCCAAGCACAAGGTGAGTCACGTGGACTCCAATCCGGAAGGCGAGACGGACCAACGGCACCCAGTTTAGTTGTCAGTGACTTCATTTCCCGCTGCCAAGTCAACTTCTGTCCACCTCGAGCTTTGCGCCATCCGACACCTGGTAGACTGAACAAGGCCCTCCTAGGTAAGCGGTGACCAGGCATACGTAGCACGTGCCCGAGCCAACGCAACTTATTCAGTGCTATCTGTTGTTCTAGGGAGCTAGCATGATTATCACCACCTAGTACTCGCCTACGCACATCATCGTTGCGGACACGCTGGTGCCATCCGACACCAGCAATGCTTCGCAGACAACGATGATCAAAGACTTGAAGGCGCCTCAGATCTTCAGACCGAAGGGGCCAAGTCTCACTGCCATAGAGCAGAACGGCCCTCACTGTGGCCTTGTATACACGGCCTTTCAGACGGAGAAAAACTCCCTTCTGTCGCAAGATGACGCAGGTTCAAGAAGGCAGCTCTGGCCTTTGCAATGCGTGAGCTCACGTCAGTTTCTATGCGCCCATCATTGCTGATGCAGCTGCCAAGATAAGTGAATTGATCACCACCTCGAGTTCCTCGTTAGCAAGCGTCAAGGGGTCATCAAGTGGCTGGTGGTCCTGCAGCAACACTTTGCACTTTGAAGGTGCGAAGTGCATACCAAATAATGGAACCACTCTGGATAGGCTATTCAGGGTTGACTGTGCCGCCTCAACATTGTCTAAAAGCAAGACGATATCGTCCGCATAATCTAGATCAACTAACCTTTCACGAGGCAGCACTTCAACGCCTACATCATGAGATTCCGCAAGGGAAAACTCCATGATAGAATCCACGCCGAAATTGAACAAAAACGGGGAAATGGTTGGTAACATCTGGTTCCGGATTTGCCTGACACTGTGGCCTCCACAGGACAGTCACAGGACGCCTGCGCCTACAGAGGGAACATGGGTGGCTTGCGCTGCACCACCCATAGTTCCATCCATACACCCCATGTCCAGTGTAAACCCGAAGGAATAAGACCGGGAAGCATGTGCGTGGGAGCCAGGTTTCACCAACGGAGCCAGTCCACACTCCTTCACAGGAAAACACAAGCACGCTGTATTTGGGAGTCAATCGCACACAAGAAGGTGGCTGGAACGTAGTGCGCTGCACACTAAGTGCATGGAACCACTCATCGAGTCTAGCACGGCCACAAGGACCGCGCACCCCCGTTCCCTGCAGCAACGACCAACTGTCTCCTAGAGCCAGTATGGACGAGGTAGTGGGTAACAGACAGGAAGGCACGTTGTAAACATACACACCAAGCGCAGCCACACCGGGGACGTCAAACCACAGCCAATCACTTGAAATGACATCGAATAAAATATATAGGTTAGAGAATACGGCTATGTAGACACAACTCTTCCCTAAATTAGCATACGAAGTATGTTGGCTAGCAATGAATCCGCGATGAGTACAAAATGTGCAGAAAGTACGCAAAAATGATACAACCGCAATAAAGTTGACGAAGATAAGCACAATTAGCGTAAGTAACGTGGCCAGTTAATAGGAGATTACTCAGGTAGACAGAACAAGCTAAATAAAGTGGAATGAAATTTATCCAGCTTAAAAAGACTTGACTCAAGTGTAAGTTGGTTTAGCCTAACTGCAGTGAAGAAACATCATGAATGCAACATCAGCCTCAGCATGGGGTATATATATATATATATATATATATATATATATATATATATATATATATATATATATATATATATATATATATATATATATATATATATATATATATATAAAACTTCGGCGGGAGAGCCTATTGTGCGCTGACGCTGGTTATGGCTATATCCTGACAGATGATCTAAGCACTGCTTCTAATCTTGTAACATTGGCTCATGTCCTGGATGCATCCTCGTGGGGATCGCTGGGTGGGAGTTGGGTTTCGCGCTTCTCCCTGCTAAGA
>CALYDF020006288.1:0-13544 GCA_944474145.2 Dicrocoelium dendriticum
GACGAGGTGGTGGGTAATAGACAGGTAGGCACCTTCTCAACATGCACATCAAGCGCAGCCACACGGGGAAATCGAGCAACGGCCAATCACTTGAGAGAAAGCTAACAATGAAAAGAACTCGAGTAATGCGTAAGGAAACGTTAAATAATCTTAAATTAATGAGCATATGAAATAAGTTGTTAACAAAGGATCCGAGATAAGTTCAGGTGGTCCGAAAGTATGTTTTACGGAAATGACACAAACACGAAAATCTTATCGAAATTAGCTACAATTGGCTTGAGCAAGGTGTGCAGGTTTAAAGAAGAGCGTACAGGTGTACATTTATTTGCGAAAGAAAGGCCTTAAGACAAAATTGAAAACCCACCACCTGACATAAATGGACTTAGCATGCAAGCACGCGGTTAGTAAATCGAATGCAGCGTACCTACAAACGCTCGCTGGTTCTGCCTACTTCCTCTGCAGGACCCGGCGTCGTTTCGGTAGTGGTCCCGAGTGACCTCGCTCATGGCTCACTAAGCCTACCTGACTCAGGCACTTGCGACCGCATTTGCTACAGCACCATGCGCTCGATGTCGATGGAGTACAACTCATCGGTGTTTGACGCTTCCGCACTTGCCGCTTCTTTTCTGCATGCATGAGAACTTTCTCACGCACTTCGGCAACTGCCTTCGTGATTAGATCGCACCATGCACGCCGATCAACCGCTTTCCATTCCCATGACCTGCAATCAAGAGTAGAACGTGAGAGGCTTACTTTAATCACGTCCTGACAACGTAACTTTGGTTTCCATACGTCCCGCTTCCCTATACTTAGCTGACCATATATGAGTTGCCTCGGTATCCGCGTTGAATCCATACGGCTCACATGACCCATCCACCTCAGGTGTCTCAGCAAAAGTATGCAGTCCACTGCATACATTCCACTACGGTGAAACACTTCCGTGTCTGCAACTCTGTCAGCCCAACTGATACGCAAAATACGTCGCAGACACTGCTAATGGAACCGCTCGAGTTATCGCACATCCAGACGGTACATCGTCCACGTTTCACTGCGTATAGAAGAACGGACAGCACCATGGATTTGTACACCATGCCAATGGTAAGTTGATGTTTGCTCCACACTCGGTACCCAAGCTTCCCGAATGCCACCGCTGCCTTCGACACGCGGATACGAAGCTCACTGTGAAGCTGCTGATCAGCGACACCATAATCCCAAGTTAACAGAAGCGGGAGGCGGTTTCCAATACTTCAGCACTAATACTGATTCGCGGCAATAATGAAGATTGCACCTCCGGTGAAGGCTGAAAGAGAGAGACAGTTTTGCTTGTGTTGATGGTGAGCGCGAATTTGACTGCTGTCGAAGCCAGAGCACTAGTCATGTGCCTCAGCTCATCCGCGCTGTGTTCAAACAACGCACAATATTCAGCAACCAGCAACATACTGATAGTTGTCTCACATACTGATGTTCTCGCACTTAAACGACGAATGTTCAGCAACCCACCATTAATACGGTGCTACACAAGAACACCGTAAGCACAAGCGGCATCAAAAGTACAAGACATCATTGCATGAAGATATATATTAAACAGGGCCGGAGCTAAGACACGGCTTTGCTTCACACCAGAGACAACTGCAAAGTCATCCGAGGTCTCTCCACTCAGCTGCACCCTCGCTCGCATACCACCGTGCAGACATTCAATTAAACTTACAAACTTACGCGGGCAACCAAACTTACCCAACACCAGCCAAAATGCTTCGCGGTTCACTGTATCAAATACCTTGGTGAAATCAACAAAAAGAGAGTACAATGGCTGGTGTTGTTTCTGCACTTCTCTTGCAAATGACGAGCTGCAAACACCATATCTATAGTGCTGCGACCCGAAAGGAATCCACATTGCTCTTCCGCCATGTTTGGTTCAACTACCTGACTGACGAGGCGGTTGAGCAGGATTCGGGCAATCACCTTGTCCAAACAACTCAGCAAGTTGATGCCACGATAATTCGTGCAACATTGCTTGCTACCTTTACCATTGTACAGTGGTAGCACAAGGGCATCCTTCAGCTCAGGAGGCACTTCCTCCACAATCCATGCACCAAGTGGTGCAGCGCAGTCAGCAACGCAAGTCCACCGTTTTTCAATACTTCAGGCTGGATCCCGTCGGCACGGGCAGACTTGCGGTTTCGCAGCTGAGCAAGTGCTCACTGCGTCTCATCCAGTGTCGGCGTGTCTGCCAGACTCGCCTTCACATCGTGCGGCTTCAGACTGTTCAGTGTAGGCCAGTCGATCTCTGAACGGTTGTTCAAGAGACAGTCAAAGTGTTTCCGCCAGATATGCATTATGTCTGCAGTCTGTGTGCAGGTAGCGCCTGAACTACCATCGATCAGTGTCCTCAGCGGCTCCAGCCTCTGTCCATACACCGCCTTCAAGGAGTCAACGAATTCCTTGTGTTGGCAGCGTTCGGCGTAGCATTCCATCTGCTACGCCTTCTCCGTCAACCATGTATTTTTAATGCGACGGAGCTCTCGAGTCAGTCGCCGTCGAAGTTTGCGAAACTGACTACTCTTCCCCAAGTCACTGGGGTCTACGACATGTGTGACAAATGTTGCATTCTTCTCCGACACCAATGCGCCAATTGTCGCATTGTTGTCATCAAACCAAGCAGGTCGCTTACAGTTTGCGCGCCCGATGGTCTCCTCGGCAGCAGCTGTCACCTGGTCACGAATGTGGCACCACAGGTCGCCCACTGTGGCTATGCAGCCATCGCCTTCTCCAGCTCAGTACGTTTCGCCACAGTACCGAGGGAGAGAATGTTAAATTTACGCCGATTCACGGCGGGAGTACAATACATAGATTTACGGAAATATATGTACCGTTTGGTCCGCACCAACTTGTAATCAATGCCACACTCAGCTGCACGCAGTACACGTGCCATGCGCACTTCATGCACATCACGCTGACGTACGATGAGATAGACAAGCAGGTGAGCGTGACCACTCCTTAGGTGTGTCCAACTTGGTATATCACCCGCACTCAATGCAAAAAGTGTTCATACTCGTCAGGCCGTGAGTGGCACACAGTGAGAGCAGCCTGTCACCGTTCGCATTCGCTGAACCAATGCCATGCGAACCGATAACATCTGTCCACACCGATGCATCAAGCCCAGCGCGCGTTGAAATCACCCAGCAGAAATAGTCGGTCGCTCCTCGGCACAGACCGTATCACGGAGGATAGCTCAGTGTAGAATTGATCACGCGTGTGATCAGGATAACACATGGTCGGACCGTACGTGCTTATAAAAGTGGTAAACTTACCTCTTCCGAGTCGTAGGCGAACAGTCATCAGTCACGCGCTGAGGCCCGTTACTTCACCCACCAGCAGGCCATGCAGGCGATTGGATATTGCAAATCCGACCCCATGATCACGTGGTGCTGAGGCAGCGTTGCCCACATAGTAGAATGTGTATCCAACACCTGCTTCATGAAACTTACCTAGCTCAGCGAGCCGGGTTTCACTGAGAGCCGCAATATCGATGTGGTAGCACTCCAGTTCCATCGCGACGAGCGCAGTGCGTCGCTCCGAGCGCTCATTCGAGTTCCGGTCCAGTAGGGTGTGCACGTTCCAGCACCCGATGCTGAGTGATTTGCGCGTAGGCCTACGATTGCATTGGTGGGCAATCGCACGCGAGATGGTCGTTGTGCTTCGGAGGTTTGCTTGAGGAACTGCACCCGGAGCCTTTGGCTCAATAGCTTGACCCACAAGGCAGTGGGTGATTTGGAGGTTTGCTTGTGGGACCCCGCCCGGAGCCTTTGGCTCAAGAACCTGATCCACAAGGCAGTGGGGAGCAGATCCAGCTCCGGAATGTGATCGCAGAGACAGATTTGGATCTGCTTGACGGCCGTCACACGCAACCTTGGAGGTACTGGGACGGTTTATATATGTTTTGCGACCGTAGTAGGATACACCTGCGACCACGGTCAGAAGCAGGTGGGTTTTGGCGGGTTTGCACCAATTTGGCCAGGGGCTGCCTGGCTTGAGGCGGACAGTAGCAAACCACTGAACAACCGGAGGTGCCCTCCCACCGTCAGAGACAGTGCTTGGCGCTCGTGATCTACGCCAATCGAGCTGTGAGTTTAAAACTCGTAGACCTGTTGTCTCCCAGGGAAAGGTTTTACGGGAAGAGGTCCATCAACCACTTCCTAACCTCCGAAGCGGATGAGGTTTGGCCCATTATACTACCTGGGCGCCCACACCTGATAGGAGAGCGACTCTGGCCCTCAGCCGAAGCCTTTGATTAAATAAACACCCGAAAGGCAGCGGGTCCAGCACATGATCAGTTCACTGACTCATTCGGATTGGTGTCCTGGATCTTAGCAAAGAGAAGGGCGAAACCCAAATCCCACCCAGCGGTCACCACGAAGAGGCGCCCAGGACATGAGCAAATGGCACAACTATAGCAACAGAGGGTAGACCATCTGTCAGGATCTAGCCACCACCAGCCTCAGCGCATCATATACATATATATATATATATATATATATATATATATATATATGGGGATTGAGGGAAAGATATACAAATCTACCAGAACACGAGCGAAACCACCTTAACAGATCGATTGCAAAGTGTAAGCACAGGTTAAAATGTTACACAATTCTTGAAGATATTTCGTAATCAAGTGTTCATTTTAAATGCACCCTTACCTTGAATAGTCTTGCACACCTCTTCAACTCCGGTCTTCTTTCTGATGTGGAACGTAAACTTGCGGTCAAAACAGCCGATATATACACAGGCGTGGTTTTTGTCTACACCGGTTTCAACACGGAATATGTGTTGTAAATTCGATTGGTTTGATCCACATCGAGCACACATTTGGCGACCTGGTGACTGAGGCGTTAGGCTACATTCGTCTAGTTCATAGTTGATGCACCACAAATTTACTTAGTCTATTCCGTTGGAGACAGAACCGATATCCCAAAGCATTTGGAGATCATTTTCAGTTGCACAGTATCTGTAACCACTATTGAATCGTCTTTATAACAAAGACAAATGATACGATACCAAGCCCCTAACTTCGCGAAAGATTTGGATCTCCTAATTTAGACAAATGGATGACAAAGCATCAAACATAGAATATTGCCTGATATTTCGATAACTTATGAAACTATATCATTCTATGAGGCAGCGTTGCTAGGGAAATAGCCCAAAGTTATTCCGCTGACATGTTTTCATCTTTGCCGTTTTCTTGTATGCCATTCCGAAAAGTACGCTGTTCGTACCACCAACATTCCGAGTAATACCGGCGCACCTACAAGCACACAAAACTTGCTAAAAAAAAACTGAGGTGCAGAATACGGCTTCTTCGTTTTGTTTCTGGCCACGACTACCTGGAGAGAAATGCCATGTATCCTACTGCAGACCAAAAGAATGTATGGGCAGTTATCCAAATCATTGTTCATCTACGACGGCATCATTTACAATGTACACAAATCCGAGGTGCTTATTCATTGAAACCGATTACCACTGGTTCTTTACAGTTGCTACATCTGAATGTATCTACCGGCACGTGCTGTTCGTTTGCCCCGTTAGGTTAAATTAGGCACGCCCTGTCCGAGATCAATAGTGATAAAATTTCATACAAAGCCTTGTCAATTATTTATTGTTTAGCTGATATTGCAATTATAGGCAAACACGTAAACATCAATTGATACGTTTTATGTCCAATAACATTTCGTCGCTTCTGCAACCTTCGCTTGTCCGCCACCAGCCCAGGATTTTAAGCACGCGTGTGCTGTTCACGCGTGTATATCGTAGCCACACGGAGTAGACTTTGTCACCATCAAACTTGCAATATGCTCGCGCCATGCGGGAAAATTTCCGTTGATTCATTTGGCCCTTACGACCATAGTTAGCCAACGTGGGTTACGTTTCAATTGCCTTCTGCCGGCTGGTACCGAGTACAGTTCGTCCACTCAAGCCTCAGATAAAAATGTATAGGGTTCATCCCAGCAAAACGATACATTTAGAGCGACAAACAGATTCAGCTATTATTGGTACTCGAAGCCTGGGCTTGTAGGCAGTTTGGACTTCTTAGATGTTCATACTTTGTGCGCCGTCTAGTAACTGTCATGGAATGCAGATGGAGAGGGCCGTACTCTATTCTATTTTCCCTTCTGACCAAAATCAGAAGATTTTCGCCGCAGGAGGCCCATCCGTCCAGCAGAACTACTGCTCTGCTTGACTTCTTATCAATTGCAATTAATGTATAGAGCATTAAATGTTGGTTTATAAGGTATATGCCGGCAGTCGTTAAGTAGGAAAGAACGCGGACTTTCATAGCACACTGAATATACTTGCTTTCATTCACCGCTTAATATTATCATTCTCCGGGCTCAGCACAGGAGCTTAGCGTCGTAATTTGTGGAACCGATAACTTCCTTCTGAAATCAAACCTCAAGCAATTTGCATTCCAAGGCTTTTATTGTCCCAGTATCGCAATGCTCTTACCATAGCATTAAGTGTATGTACGCAATTTGCGTCAAGCTTTCCCTATAGATAAGATGCATACAGCATGGTTGTAATCTTTCCACTAGATCGTTGATAAGTAGAACAAATTACGAACTGTGCTAAAGTTTCACCTTACGTTAGCATCAAAATAATTAGCGAATGCACCCCGTATTTATGTTGCTAACTTACGTGGAACGGCATACCCAATTACTTTTCTGTGCGAAACGGCAGTACTTGTAAGTGTTAAATATATTTTTGAAGCAGCCAGAGCTTTACTTCACAGCATATACATTGTTTTTGGAATGTATTAACAAAGTAAAACAACCGAAACGAAAAGAATGGTGAGCTATTACACAAAATTTAACAAAGTAAAAGATATTTCATTGTGAAACCCGCTATACAGGAATTTGGGTACCAATCTGCTCCATGATACCAGCAACATTGCATATTGGATATATTGGACTGCGAAAGTTTTGTGTTATCGGGCTAAAAATTCCATTTAAATGCACGGAACAATAACGAACACTGATAGATGCAGGCATTTCGTATTGTCCCCTCAGTACCATTAACAATATCCGATATGCCTTGATATAGACAATATTGGGGGTGACCAGACATGTTAAAGTTGCAGAATGAGTGACGGAAGTTCACACCTACGTCCATGGGAGGCTTTAGCTAACAACGCACACACACAACGCACAGAACTGACTTCATCCGATTTATTAGACCGTCGAAGCATACCGGAAGAAGCGTGGATTAACATAACGCAACACATATGTGAACGCTGAGCTCAGCTCCATCCGACGAATCGAGACAAATAGGTGCTTAGATGAGGTCCATCGCAGTCAGTTTCCAAATCAGATAGTCGTCCACATGCCCGGAAAAGCACTAGACTGCAGTTTCAGCCTGCTGGGCATCGTCAGTAGTGCGCATCCATCGGATCCGTCGGGATTCGAACCCATGACCACCAGTGGCTTGAACCGCCAGTCAGCAGCATATGCCACTGGGCCATGGGGGACAGCTTCGGACCGTCATGATTTACAAGCTAACTGCGATATAGCGCGTCATATCCTCCACTGCCATGCAAGTTACGAACGTTGCAGAGGACAGGGTTGGCGCCGAAAGACATGACGTCCACTAACAGTCGCTATGTACGACATAGCATTTAGAAACTGTCAGGGCAGATATAATTTGATGTACTCAGGAGTAGGGGATTTTGATGTAATTATGTGAGGTCCATTGCAGCCAGTTTCCAAACCAGATATTCGTCCAATTGCCCGGAAAAGCACTAGACTGCACTAGACGGGATGTGCACTACTGACGATGCCCAACAGGCTGAAACTGCAATCTAGTGCTTTTCCAGGCATGTGGACGACTATCTGATTTGGAAACTCGCTGCGATTACCTCACATAATTAAATCGCAATCCCCTACTCACGAATACTTCCAATAGGTGTTTACCTATCGAGGAAGGCGACGGCCTACGCGAGCACCGCGGTTGAGGTTGTATGTAGTTGGGGCGATTTCTTTTGGACCCATCTCGGTACATGTTCCTCAAGTGCTCATTTCAACTCTTTTTTGTCGTGCGTGAAATCAGCGTGTCAGGCAAAGGCATGTGTTAGCAGCAACTTGAATTTTTATTCACCAACGACCCACTACATCAGACGGTTGACTACCCATGTGAATTAACGGAAACTCTGGCTGTACATTACCAATTTCGACTGAATTGCTGAGGGATTCAGCGTTGTAGTGCACGGCAAAAGTTGAGTTTTATTTTCGAAACACGCCGTATGGTCTTTCGGCCCTGTACTCCCTGATTTCTCATGTTGATGATAGAACAGAGCATTTCGACAGAAATAATTCAGCTGCCCTACCACAAACGCTTGGTTTGTGAAATCTTGCCTTTTTGTTCGTCCAAGCAGCAGCCCACACATTTGTTAGAGAACTTTAACGGTGCATATGCAAATTTACGTGTTATCTGTGAAGTAGAACGAAATAATTACTTACCATATCTGGACATCCTCATCAGTCGCATGGAGGATGAATTAATTAACGAAAATCCGTTTATCGAAATTTAACTTGGTCCCGCCAGTACTTGCACTTCAACAGCTTCACACTAGTGTGGTACAATAGGACACTTGTGAATACCTTAGTTAGTCGGGCCAGACGAATTTGCTGGACCGACTGTCTGGCCGATGAGCTAATCTTAGTTATAAAACAGGTGGCGAATGTCTACGCTCGAAGATTTATTAATAAACGCGTCCAGCTGAGAGGACTGTAAGAATATGTACACACGGTTTATTTCGAGTTAACTTTCCGAGATGATTTTTTCACGCTAAACCTGACAAAGCGACCGATATCGGCTACGCAGGGAAGTTACTGCCCTTAGCAATTTGTTGAAATCAACCGAACCCGAAGTTTGCCTGTCCTTCCGAAGAAGGACGTTCAGCCTACCGGGGCTGAATTAAACAGTTTAAACACGCCGTGTTGATTAGGGAAGCGGTTGCTTAAGTAGAACTGAAAGATTGACTTCCAAATGAAGGAGCACGTGCCGAGATGAGTCCAAAAAGAAATCGCCGTAACTACTTAAAACCTTAACCCCGGTGCTCGCATAGGCCGCCGCCTTCCTCGATAGGTAAACAACTATTTGTCTCCATTCACCGGATGGAACTGAGCTCAGCGTTCACAGCGGCGTTGCATCATGTTAATCCACGCTTCCTCCGGTATGCTGCGACGGTCTAATAAATCGGATGAAGCCGGTTCCGTGCGCTCAAAAATAGTTATTTGGCTGCTAAAATCTCTGATATACATAGATGTGAACTTCCGGCATTCACTGCAACTGTAACATGTCTTTTCACTCCAAATAGTAGCTAGATCTGGGCATACCGGATATTGTTAATGGTACTGAGGAGACAATACCAAATCCTTGCATCTAACAGCATTTGTCTACTTTCCGCGCTTTTGAAATTTTTAAAGGAAACGTCTGTTTTACAATTCCTTTTAAGCTATCAACTTTATCTGCAGCGAACTACATACTTTCCCTTAGGCTGTGCTTATTGCGTACAGTGTACACTTGTGCGTATATCTGATTCAAGTTAAAGCAATCAATTTTAGCTGTAGTTACCCAATTGGGTGCCTCTTTGATAAGGTAACGAATAAAATGCGAATTAATTATAATTGCATCCTGACAAATTCAAATCTCGCAAATAATTACCAAAAAGGTACAAGAGTACATTGGTGTTCCTCGAGTAATAAGGCCCGTTTTCCTGAAAACTAAGTGCACAGACAGACACACAGAATCCTGTTGTGCTTTCTAGCCGAAACGATATACCTTAAGAGGACATTTCTTCTTACTTATTTTCTACTGGCCTAAAAGTTCATGGTCAAACCATACAGGTTGCAAATATGCGCGGTATCAAGGATTTGTATTTAAAATATCGGTCCTGTTGATCTTAGCAGTAATTGGACAAAACGCCGTCAAATTATCTCTTTAAACTAATTAACTCCACAGTAAATCAAGTGCAAATGGTGTTCCATTAAAAGCAACGGCCGATTTACTACCACCGTCCATAACATGGATAACATCATCTGTTATGCGTTTTATCTTTAGAGGCCAAGTTTATGCATACTTCGTACAGACGGCCAATCCGGGCTAGGTTGTGGATATCAACCGGCGCATTACAGTAAACTACGTTGCAGCTGATCAAGCAAACAAAAATCGAATACATTGCAGAATTAATGAGACATCTCTGTCCACAACGTTTGTGTATTTTCATACACCATTAGAAAAGTTTCTCCTATACTGTAGCACGGGTACAGAATATGCAATTTGTGATTATTGTCTGGCCATAATGTTAGTCAGCTGGAGCAATTTGTCAATTGCAACATATATCCGGTTGTTTAAGCACATATATATTGCATTCCAAAAGCGATTGATGCATGACGTTTCCTCAGGGAATTAATCCACGCTACACAGATAGCGAAAGATTAGTGCCATAAGGAGTCTCTCAGATTGCAAGCGTTGCCGAAAATCAGTAAATTACGGACGCGTAAGCGAGTGTCAGTTGGGTGTTTTGCGAACTTGGTCAGCTGAGGTTCACATCTTTCGGACATCAATCGGTTTTGCATTATGATGGTGGAACGTTTTATGTCTCGCCAATGACAGCAACCCATCAATTAACTTGATCATCTCCATTGGTTTCTGCCCCTCCTACCTTCTGTGATAAAAGAGATTATCGTTTTTCAAATAAATCTGGAGCGCAATGTTTGATGACTGTTACCGATGGGAAAAGATAGCCTAAATTCTTATGGGAACAATGGCCATGAGTTTTATTCTATTGTTAAAAAACAACGCAGGTTTTACCGACCTTAGAAAGTAACTCCAATATTGGCGCTGTTAAAGTTGGATACCTAAAAATCTTTGTTCCTGCAATTTATGGGCCATAATGTCATCTGCGTAGAGAATTTTATGTTCATTCCTTGCCAACATTCTCAGTAATTCTAGCACTTTCCTAAGCTATGACGGTCGGATTTCAGAGGCAGTATTGAGCAGCCACTTGATTTATAGTTGCCACAATACAGCTGTGTACAAGCACAAGTAGTCACAGTTTTAATTGGGACAGTAAGTATGAGCAGGTGATGCGTTAAACCTAAACGAGGTAGATAGCACAAGTGAAACTTTTTACCTGCAAATGATATGAATTGCAAGTGATCAATCTAAATCAGAGCGTTCAGCTTAACGAAAAGTTTAATTAGCGGTTGTCGACAGACCGTTTAATGATGAATTTCCGAAACTGAACCCGTCAACACCTTTGGTCTACTAATCTTATCCGGACTACATGATTAGTCAGTAAAGCTAAAAGCTAAAATACAACAGACTACTACCTGACTTTGTGCGACACATCCAACCTTCACCCCGTTATGATGTCTAGCGTTGATGGAGCAGTAGCCTAGTTCAGCACCCGATGACTATCATGCTGCTTAAGTTTAGGTTGATAAGGACTACGAGCTACAACGTACTCTGTATCATCAGTTACACTTTTAATGTTATCCTTCTTCAAGAAACACTTGATCTGTTTTTTGGCGCATATCCTTACTTTGTCAGTTTCCCTCATTTAGGAAACACTGGCTTTTTCGCATCCACTTGCCTCGACTGTTTATTCATCTCCGCCGTCCATTGTATTATCCAGGAAAAAAAGCATTGCGTTAAAATCTACCATCTGAATGTCATACTATCTTCTTGAAAATTCATCCATAACATAAACTCAAAGCAAAATTTTCTTTGGTGTGGATGTAGATAAGTCTCAAAGGAATAATTCTACTTATTCACATAAACACTGAAATATTTATTAGTTTCCAGGCCAGAACTAACCTCTGAAATACACGTCCGCCGTTTCACCTTTAATATCTCAGTAAATTAGACTGTGTAACCGAATTCCAATAGCAAATCATACCTTCAAGCAGCAAGCCCTTATAATTTTATTTCCGTCACTGCACTTCGTTAATGCTAATACTATACTAACGGATGGTTATATGTACAAAATACCTGTGTTCTTCAGATAAGGCGTATCTCTAATACCGAAGTATCAGTGACCCGCACTAGCGCCGTCTGCGTTAACACCAACACCGTGCACATCATGGCAAACCTACATTTCCTTCATTATCTGTATATCAAAAATATTTCCAGGTGCCATTTAATCTAGAAATTGCCTCTTCCTCGCGCTACAACTATATTTTAACTTAAGCTGACTTGCCATTACACAGTCTGACGTACTGAGTATGGTAGTAATGTAGGTAACACTTTTACGATGTACCTTGTCGACAAGAACTCGTCCACAAGCTTCAATTGTGCACTGATGTAAACGCGCTGACTAATGCCCCTCTATTCGGCAATTTTCTGCCATAGAAGAAATGCTTTCGAAAGCAAGGAATAAAGTGCATATATGGCAAATAAGGCGGTCTTTTGTCTTAAGCAATTATGCAATAATACCTAACAATACAATGTGAAGCCCTGAATAACCAACAGAAGACACTTAATGGAAGCCAACTGTCGCATGCTGCTACATTCCTGTTGAGGATATTAGAAATATTATCCGTATTACGCATACGAATTATTGCTTAATGGTGTTATTCAATAGATTCAAACTTCTAAGATTCTATGCATAAGAAACTTTCGTAGCCTGCAGTTAGTGTTGCGGCGACGACCTTTGTGATAACTAGTGGCATTAAGCTACTTGCTTCCGCCAGGAAACGCCCAGCATTTTGTCGACCCACTGCAGTCACTTCCCCCGGTTTATATGAGTTTAATCTAACAACAATGTTAATTGAGAAAGCTTTGCTTTAGCGACAGTTCATTGCACAAGCCTATCCGCTTTCAAGTAACATGAATGGTACTATATATTTTCTAAAATGTTGTAGGTTACGAAAGCGCCAAAACGATTATTAGAACTCATTTGATGCAGGAACATCTATAATTCCCACTATTTGTATCCCGTATAAGGTGCTACGTACAGAGTAATTGAATGTGAAGTGTATTTGCATCGTTGCTGAACCTACAATTTTTCTCGTCTCCCTGAGTTACGTCCCGTTGTTAAATCTGAGGAGGTCGGAAACTGTGCAGGGCCGTTAACCGTAACGTTATCTATTCTCTTTAGAATTATACTTGTTCTGCTTTTAGAGGCTACACGTAGTTGGCTAACTTCATGGATTGTATACTATAAAGCGTCAACCCAAACATGGTGGGAAATGTGGCAAACAAAGAAGCAGTCAAAAGCTAACTAGGCGCACGATTGTAAACCACTCAAGAAAAAGAGAGTCAGCTGTGGATACGATGCCTGATACCTTGGAGACGTCAACATTACAAGCGCGAATATTTCGATGATAGCCTACAATTTCAGCACTAAAATAATTTGTCCTATCTTCTTCCATATGGAAGAAACTGGCCCAGTTTCAGGTGCGGCAATTTCTGCAGTCTCAGCGTAGAAGCCTCCTGGTGGGCTAACAATCAGAACGAGAACTTGACATCGCTCCTTACCTCGAGGT